>JBBPBX010011950.1:10904-33990 GCA_038048925.1 Garcialebias charrua | reverse complement strand
GATCAATCATGAACTGACAGCAAACTACCAAAAACAAGGGATGTTTTGTTTACTTTTTTTTTTTTTACAAAAACGACATCTTAGAGCAAATTTTAAAGAAATTTTGCTTTTTTTAAATTCTTTTTGAAAGACTTACACGCTGGATCCAAGCAAACCATTTCCAAACATTCAAGTAAAATAATACTGTACTGTGCGAGTACTATTACTACAAAAACACATTGCATGCTACGTTTCATGCCGCAGTTTTAAACGAACACCATTATGTGGTGGGGAGGAATAAGGAATGGATTTATAGCTGTTTTTGGTCAAATCTTACGCAATCTCGTAAGATAATAAAATGTTTTGTTTGATCTGTTGCACTTCAAGTTGGTTTCAGGAAGTACAGTATTCTCCACGGCTAGCACAATATTTTATCTTAGTATCTGTAAAGTTTACAGAGTTGTAGCCATTTTTGTATACGTGCCAGCCATCTTGAACGGGGCTGACTCCAAAAGATAACCAGTTGTAGAGGCATGACCAGTTCACATTCTGTGAGTTTCATCAAACTCTGTCTCCAGGTTTACAAGCTACTTAAAGTGCGACAGACAAACAAGCACACGCTGACATGCGCAAAAGCATTTTGTAGCGTGATCAAGTTGATTGAATGAAGGCATTTCAGAAACTTCCTCAAGTGTCTCTGTTTGTTTTATCCTCGTTGTCCGAAACCCTCTGCAACATCTCTGTATCACTGATGTGTGTATTAAAAGAGCTGCTCTTGTTTTCCTGCCTGTGTTAACAGCCTCAGACTCAAGTGAAGAGACAGCATGTTGGAGTCAACACAATAAAAACTGTAAAACAAGTACTTTAGGAGCCTATTGTAACTTCTTAAAAAGTGCATGAATATGCTGCTTTAGAAATGTTACATTATTTACACCCTTTGGTTTTTATTCCAGATTAAAATACACATTATTACTAATGTTAAATGTATGTTTGTATTAAAAGGACTGGTCACATCTTACTAGAATTAAGAAATTTGTTATGAACATGTCAGTTTTTATTTAAAATAACATTCCACTCACCCAAGCAAGATGCTTCCTAATCCACTCCTGCTCTTCTCGTCCTCTTCAGGTATTTTTATCCTGGGGAAAAAAACACAACAACACAACATTTATTAATCAAATAATTTCCACCTTACTCCCCGTTCCTTTTAGCTGGATATCAGCCATGCATTCATGCACTGCTAATTCCCCACAAGCTAAACAGGAAGTGTTTTTCCTGTTAATTGGGCAGATTCCAGCTGTGTGCAGGAGCATGCTGTGCCCCGGCCGTCCGTGTGGCAACACAACAGGACGATGAGCACAGGGGGTGGGAAATGCAGGTCGACTGCTCTCCACTCTGCCAGCTCCTTGTCTTGTTGCTATCAGCCAATCAGACGAAGGTTAACAATGTGTCTGTGTGTCGGCTGCAAGGCAATTTATAGTTTTGCTTTTATAGCAGAGTGTCTGGAAGGAGCTGAAAGATTCATATAGTTTTCATTGGTTAATCTTATTCACGTCCACGTATTTAAAAATACAAGGACAGTTTAAATTTTGTCATCACTACAGGGCGCTCATTCAGTACTTTATTTGTTTATCTCCATGACCTTACGAATAGTACAAAACTAATCTCACGTGCTTTTCTTAATTCAATGTGGCTAACAAATCGTAAAATAACTCAATTCCAGGCAATATGAAACACAACGTGACCGCATGACGGATATTTTGTAAGTGGAATATGTTTTACCTTAAGCAGCACCCACATATCACCCGCCACTGAATGGCAAAGGCAGACGATTATGTTTCTGCCGGTGTGTGTCTGTGTGTGTCTGTTATCAAAATATCTCATGGTCAAATTTTGATGAAACTTGCAGGCAGTAATCACTGGCTAGTTACACATCCTCAACTAACTTTAGATTAACTTTTGAAGTCAACCCAGTTAAAGATGGCTGCCACAACTAAGCAAACTTAGCAAGTACTTCTTCTTCTTCTTTCGGCTTTTCCCTTTTCAGGGGTCGCCACAGCGAGTCATCCTCCTCCACCTCACTCTGTCCTCTGCATCCTCTGTCCTCACTCCAACTACCTTCATGTCCTCTCTAACTGCATCCATATATCTCCTCTTTGTCTTTTTCCTGGCAGCTGCATTTCTAACATCCTTCTACCAATATACCCACTGTCCCTCCTCTGGACATGTCCAAAGCAAACTTAGCAAGTACAAAAACTATAATTCAATTCACTTTTATAGACATTGACCGATTAGGCTCATTATTAAAGCTGCAGTCTGTAAGTTTTCTAAAAAATATATTTTTAACATATTTCTTCACTCTGTCACTATCTCTTGACAGACTGATGTTAGACAAAGTAATCTCTGAAAAAAACTATAGTCCCCTTGCTTCTCTAAAAGCATTTCTAAAAACCCACAGTGACCCGCCGTTAACCAGCCAATAAAAACAGTTTTTAACCAGCCAATAAAAAAAGAGCTTCTCACGCCACTAACCCATGCCCCCGCCTGTCCCAGCCCCTGCGGCCGCGCACGTTCTCGTTCAAAGTATTACAAAGCGATGCAGAACTGTTTTGTATGTGACACAAATGTATTAAATCCCCCTTCTTCATCCCTGATCTGGATTTTTCTTTTGTTTTTTTGCCAAAAGTCAAGTGATCGCTTCCTCCTCCGCTGACTCCATGACTGAAATGATGAGGAAATGAATTAATTTGTCACGAGCGAATTAAACTCGGGTTCAACGTGGCTGCGCGAGGCTCTGCAGATTTCCTGGTGTTCTGGTGTGCTGGACCAGCGCTCCATGTTTTTATTTTATTTTTTAGAACATTTTATTAGCATATAAACACAGAATATCGCAGCGGCTGCGACAGGACATGCAGTGGAGGCGGAGCTAAGGAGGCTGAGCTGAATTTCAGCGAGAGCAAGGGGGAGGGACCAGAATGCGTTCCCTGTTGAAAATTTTTCTAAGTCCTGCGTTCTACAGAAACTTACAGACTGCAGCTTTAAGCACTGTTTCCATAAGCTGAGTAATGCACTTTGTATGCAGAAACACAAAAGGAAGACTCCAGCTACTACATCATACAACACCTGAAGACTTACTTCACATGACTTGTTTTGGCGTTCTACGTTTCCATCTGTTTACCTGTTTCCTCAAAGGCCCTTCGTTACGCTACATCAGCATGCTCTGCATCAATCTGTTGTTTTTCTCTGGAGCAATGTTGCACAGAAGCTTTATTATTTTTGTGCACGCGTATTTGCATAGACTTCACCATCCATACAGGTAAACCTAACAATGACCATTGATAATTGGTGAAGTGTGCATGTTGTGTGCTGCTAAATGTGAGAGCACGTGCACTGACCCTGCTGTAGTCGGGCTTTCTAGGTCACTGCCTCCCAAACAACCCCTTGACTGAAGTTTAAATATTTAATTTGCAAAACATTTGCAATGTTTTTTTTTTTTACAGCACCGCTCTTTATTTTATTTTTCCTTGTGTGTCGTTTCCTTTTTCCTCGTCAGTTCAAACTGAGCTCGCTGGAGAACGGTGAGAACAACAAAGAGCAGCTTTTAGTTTTGCTCCACACGGTCGATGTCATGAGGTTTTTGTTGCTCGCGTTTGCAGCAGTTACAAGCCACGGCTTGCGGTGCTGTCACAGCCGCTCGTCTGCTGATTGCAGCATTGAGTGATTAGGATTCAGCTTGATCCCCCGGTGGCATTCGTGTGCACACATACACGCACTGATTTTCACTCCGAAGCTGCGCCTGTCTTCTTTAACTCGGAGGACGACAGCTGATTGCGCTATCTGTGTTGCCTGAGATAAAAAAGGATGTTCAAACTAAACGGGAAAGCGAAGAGGAAGATTTGCAACGAAATAAAGCAGCTGTGAAGGTCAGCCAACCTGAAGGTGTGAACGTGAAATAATGATGCTTCCTGTGACGTCAAAGGTTTTGGACACAATCGTTTAACTACGTTTTAATGACCAGCTCAAGGACAAAAGTTGTCTTTTCTAATTCTGTATTTGATCAAACAGTGTGCGTGTGCCCTTGCTTTGCTCATGATATAGTTCAAGGCTCATCTCCTAATTACAGTGCAGGCCACAAGTAATTACAACCTTAAATTAAGAGTCATTTTTCCTTTTTTTTAACAGACCCACTGAAATGCAGCAATTTGTGGTGTTTTAAGTGAACGGAACATCCTCTTTCTGCCTCTGTCTCATTACTTCACCAGAATTTTGGGGATTTTTTTTTTTTTTTTAGATCTGTGCAGATTTTCCTTTTAGCCGGAACGGGTCAAATTATAGTCAGATGTAAAACATTAACATAAAGCTACTTGTTGAAAAGTATGAAATGAAAAATTAAAAAAAGTTACCCTGAACTATGCAGTTTGTAATAGTCCAGTAGTTTTCCAAGTTGCATGAAATGCAGGTACGCACTCAATGTAAACAAAGCACTCCGACACGTCCATGTGGAAGCATCATGTTTAACTTGCATTCAGCTGGCAGCAGTCTGTGGTGGTAAACAGTTGTGGTGGAATCGGACGGGCGTGGAATCTCAGCCGTTTGGCTCAAACACACGCAGCTTTTGCAAAACTCCTTCTAGACCAGTAGGTTTACCGTTTCACCCTAACATAGTTTTATTTGTGTACTTCACTAAACAAACATGATCGTGTGCATCAGTACATCATAACTGTCGGACTTCTCAATCTACAATGGCCTTTTCGTGAACGTTGTCACCGTTGATCTATTTTAAGTCACTTCCGCCGTTTTTGTAGGTAAACAAACAAACAAACGTGGTAGTTGGCATCGCTTCACAAATTGTGCTTAACGTTTGTCATTGAAAGGCACAAGATAGGAGAAAAGTATTGTACAGATTTAGTTTCTTGCTTTATGACTTTTGCAGGGAGTACCTTTAAACCTGTTAAATGTGACTTCAACAAGCATGTGCGTCGCATTTGGGCTCAAGCCGGGCCACTCCGAAGCCCTCAGATTGCCGTGTGTGTGTTTATGCAAGGTTTTGAAGTGGTTCTTCTGAACGCATCATTTGGCTGCATCGGCAAGCTCTTCTTCAATTTGGCTTGGCAGGCGCACGGGCTGGGGTTTGCCTCCGCATACCGCTGGTTCGGCATTGATGTTTGAGGCCTTTGAAGCCGGAGGTTTTATTCCAGACGCCTCTTATGAGGAGCAGCTCCAGCTTTGAGTTGTCAACCAGAGACGACAACACTCCCCTTTGCTGTGCCACCCTGTAGGGGTTGGGTGGGTGTCACAACTTAAAATGTGACACAAGATGTCTTGATTTCCTCCGTTGTATTATGGAAAACCACACCAACATGTTTCTGCCCTGTGTGCCCCACTCTTGTCCTCTGCTTCCTACCTTCAACTTGCAGTATAACTCCTCTGCCCACCCCTCCCCAGGCCTCCTCGCCTCAGCACCTGACTTTTAACCCTCTAATCCCTCTGAGTTAGAGGGCTGAATGCTTCAGGCACTCCCTCTAATTGGTGTAAAACTAAGCTCTGAGAGTCCCTGACAGAAAGATTTGTGCTGAAGTCGATTACAAACCCTATCTTCTAGTTTGAAAACAACAAACGAAGAATCATCATTGTGGTCCGTAGAAGATTTAGGCATCCGTGATCTTTTCCTCCCGAGCTCTTTGGCACAGATATTGAAATGCCAGCCTTGATTTTGAACAATAATAGATAAAAGGACACGATGACACAATGTAACCAGCTCTGTACGGGCGATGTGATTCCACAACATCACTGCTAACACTGTGTGAGAGCAGGTCTGGGTCTAATTGTTTAAACCAGATGACAGTGGGCTTCTTCTGCTTCTCCTGCTCCCTGACCACACACACACGCCACAAAATAATCCGCCCATTGTGCATTTACAGTGTGTAATTCCACAAGCACACGTGTTGTGTGCAGCAAATATTTTGACAAGCTGTGATTTGCATCACTTGTGCTTGAGACGCAGAAGAAACTTCACTCGTTGTGTTCGACACATTATCGCCCGCCAGCAAAGGCGAAAATGTTTCAATCCATTGGGCTGGGTGGGGGGTGGATTAGCATACATTACAAAATGTTTACAGTTGTTGTGCTAAGATTTGGTGTATTTGTACCTGACGGTCAGGTGCAAGGTCTTTGTTTAAAACTGTGACATTAATTGTTAGATTCAGCCTATAGTTTGTTTTTCTGTTAGCAAAATATCCCATGAAACAATGGAATGACTTAGTAATCACTGGATGAACGTCTAAAGCTGCATAATGTTTGGAGTCAATCGCCACGACTGGTCAACTTTAGCCTTCACAGAAAAATGCTACAACTCGGTCAGTTTTGCGTTGAGCTCAAGCTGGATGTGGTAGTAGCTGAGAGTTATTCACAACACACACTCTGAGCATCACATCTTGCGATGTCGCATGGCATCGCACTGTTTTTTTCCAGATTTGACAAGAAACAGCTACAACGTAAGATGGTAGTGTAAATCTTGGGCATGATTGGGCGATGTGTATTCTTCAAGAAGGTATTTAATGTCCACAGAAATCGTTCAGCCTCTCGGACTCTTCTCACTTTGTGCTCCCAGCAGTGAGGAGTGTGTGTCAGCAAGTCACCAACAGTTTACTGAGAGCAAAACACTCAAGGAAACTAGGAAAAGAACTCTTCTGGCACACTTCTGCATTCCTTATAGCATCAAGCGCTCTTTTGTGCTGCTGTGTCCATCTGAAGCCTAAAGTTTCTCCACATTATTAGCGAGGGGTAATTGGCCTCCTGTGGCTGCTCCGTTATGTCTGGTAGCTTAATGTATTACCAGAAAGCAACAATTACACGTTGTCAATCACAAACTAGTTTTTTTTTTAATGGCATAATGATGGTCGTTGAGGGAGCATATGGTGATAAAACGACGCAGTGCTGCAGTGATGGGTTATTAGGAGTGTTAGTGGAGTATATGGTCTGCATGTTTGCCCCCAGGAAAGTGTTATGCCCTTTTCCACTTGTTGGCCCGGCTCGGATGTGACGTCATATTTGCGTGCCAAGCGCGCGTTGGAGAGCATTTCCACCTAACAGATGCGCGGCGCCGCGCCAAGATTCCGGCCTCATCTCAGAGCAGGTCCGAGGCCGGCTGGCCCCGAACCGTGAGGAGGAGGCTGGACTGAGTTTGAGGAAGTGGCTGCCGTGAGGGAGCAAAACACCGAAGGACTTTACAAGATTAACACGGTAAAAACAATTATTTGTATTAAAAATTACATCACACATGTGTCTTAAGCCGAACTATTCCTTAATAATTCCACGTTGTTGTCAAAACGGCAGGATTTAAAAAAGTAGTTTCGCCACGTGCACGCGCGCGCCCGCGCGCGCGCACGTGAGCCGTCTTTATTTCTATAATGTAGCTAAATAAACGCTTTAAAAAATATAGTTCATAGCTGACGTTATATCAAGAGGGTGCTTGAGCTTAACAGTTCCTTAATAATTTCACGTTGTGGTCAAATCAGCTGGATTTAACAAAGTAGGTCGACACATGCACATCACATGCACGCGCGGGTGGGGTCGATCGGCGTTCTTTGTTTTAAATGTAGCTAAATAAAAGCTTAAAAAATATATTTCATAGCTGCTTTATACCACGAGGGTTCCTCAGGTTAACAAGTCCTTAATAATGTCACGTTGTGGTCAAATCTGCTGGATTTAAATTGATTTGTTTTGACTAATTCCAAACCTATCACATGTGCTTCGAAAATAAATTATTAAAAAATCGAATTTTAATTCAAATAACTCCAACAGCTTACAGTATGCACATAAACATGTAGTGATTACACTCTGTTGGTTTGAAAAATATCTGCTTTGTGGTTTCTGAGATATAAGATATGTGTTAAATACTAGTAGAAAAAAAAAGCTAGGTCGACACACTTATGTCTATTAAAAATCGAATTTTAATTCAAATAACTCTAACAGCTTACAGTGTGTATATAAACATGTAGTGATTACACTGTGTTGGTTTGAAAAATATCTGCTTTGTGGTTTCTGAGATATTTGATATATGTATATATATCTTACATATATCTTATAAAAGATATCTACATATAAAACAGTTTCTAGACTGAATTACCGGTAACCATGTTTTTCTTTTTTTTTACAGTTAAGACGAAGAAGTCAACACCAGAATTTATCAACTTGTGTCTTCTGGAGGAAGCACATGAGACAACAGGAAAAAAATCATTTAGGTGGATGCAGTATTTATTTTTGTGCTTTTTTCACTTCTTAGTTTTCATAATAAACATTTTATTTCTTAAGTGGTGTCATTGAACAATAATTTCCTACACATATTTTACAATGTTAAGTGTCTACAGTATAGTGTTTGTTTAAAAACATACTGGAAGTTAAGAATATTACACAATATTATTGTGGGCGACCGTGGTGTAGTGGTAATGGCAGTCGACCCCTGATCGGAAGGTTGGAGGTTCGAATCCCGCATCCGCCCACCATGTGTTGTGTGTCCCTGGGCAAGACACTTAACCCCGAGTTGCTCCCGGTAGGTCTGGATGGCGCCTTGCAAGGCAGGCTACCACTACCGGTGTATGAATGTCTGAATGAATGGGTGGATGGCTGGTATTGTAAAGCGCTTTGGGGCTCCTCACAGGGGGCTGGAAAGCGCTATATAAATAAGCTCCATTTACCATTCAATATTTTCCATTTGCATTTGACCTTTAAAGAATCATAAGAAAAAGATTATTAGATTTGAACAGCCATCCATCCATCCATCCATCCTTCCTGTTGTCGTGTCATGAGTAGTGCAGCAGCTTTTGCCAGGATGCACAGATGTCAACATGAACCCATCCATCCATCCATCCATCCATCCATCCTGATGTCGGGTTGTGGGTGCAGCAGCTTTTCCAAGGATGCACAGACGTCGCCATCAACCCCGATGAAGCTGTTCTTGGATGCCCAAACGAGTTTCCTGATCAACAAACATTTAATTATTAATACTTTGTTTTTACGTTTAAAGAAACATGCTTTTAATGTTTATGGGACAGTTTAAACCAAATTATCCATTTGCATTTGACTTTGAATTAGCCCTGACAAAATATTACCGTTTAAATTTAATGAAATACAAACATTTAATATTACCTTACTGTAAAAATAGTTTAACTGATTACAGGGCAGTGTGATCAATGTGTTAAGCAATGTTAACAGGAACCTTGTGCATATATGAGAATAATCTTTATTATAAAGAAACAAAATGGAAAACACAGGGGTTTAAAACAAGCTGAAAAGTCTATAAAGTAAGATCAGAGCATTAAATAGCTCAAGGGACATTACCGCCAACAGGTGGTGAGACAAGGTTCTGCAGGGTGTTCTTCTTCTAACGTCTAGTGGTGGCTAGTAAATAGCTTGAGGTAACACTACCGCCACCACGTGGTAGGACGAGTGAGATTCTACACCCCGCCCACAGAAGGGCTGCAGTAAGTGAATGGAAACAAAACCGTGCATGTGAGCCGATCCTAACTGGACCAGACCGGACCAGACTGGGCCGCTCTGGGCCGGTAGTGGAAAAGGGGCATTAGTGGCTTGCTGGGACTGACTGGGAGCCAATGGAGAAAAGATGAGAGCACAGTAGATGATCGTTCTTAAGGCATACACAATCATTTGTTAGCCTGGTGGCACTTCAATGCCATCTTTCCTGTTGTAAAATGATATTTGTACCTAAGATCAGTTTGGCTGTTTATGTTGGCAAACAGTTTGGAACGTTAAAAGAAAAGAAAGACAGTTGCGTGCATCTTTACTTTTAGAGAACAAATGTTTGTCTGAACATGTCATTTTGCACTGGATGTTGGCTAAAAGCCGGTGCAGGTCACTCCGAGATTTAATCTTGCAGGAATTTGACCTGGCAGCTCTGTTGCACGCTCGCTGGAGGAAACTGGCATTTGTCTCTTGTCTGTTTACCTTTTCCTCACGTTGGAGCAACCGCTTCATTCATCTCGCCCCTCAGCAGAGAGCTGCTGAAGCTTGTGTATGTTTCCAGTTCTGTTCAAAGGATGACGTGATCTAATCCGTGCTTTTCTGGTAGCAGTGGTCGACATAGAGTGGAACGAATTATGACTGAAATGCAAAAATGGCATTTTGAGAAGTCATGTATGATTAGAGCTGGTTTATTCAGCAGCCTAATTGTTTTTCTTCTCAAAAGAGACTTTTGTCCTCACTTTTATTTATTTTTAGCCCTGAAATGATCGACTTTAAATGTCTGACTTGTGATTTTACACATTTAGTGTCCTGTCAGACTTTCTGCTGTGGGACTCTCCCTGTGTAAAAGCAGCCATCCTCTGCGGTGAGCTGGGCTCGGTGCGGTCCAGACACAGACCTCACCGCCCCGGCGGCTCCGTTTGCGCAAAGCTGTGCGTCTTTTACGCATTTCTCCAAACTCAGAACGCGCTTTTAATGCCACTTTTTTTTAACATCCTGACTGACACTATACGCTTTATAAAGAAGCCAGCAGCAAACCTCATGCAAGAAAACAATCTGTTTTTACTCTGCAACAACAGGTCTTTTGGTTGTGACTCAGTTGTTACATCTTTCAGCTCCTTCAGAAAATGAGTTCGTGATGTTCTGTTCAGTTGTTTTAAGCTTCTTAATCCCCAGCAGCAGTCAAAACCTGCCCATTGTTTTATTAGTTTAGTGTTTTGTTAGTAAAAGCAGGAAACTCTTCTTACCCGTCAGTCTGAATGTAAAGTTGGGAGCGCAGTCGCGCTTGTGTCCAAGAATCACCCGACGACAATAACCTCCAAAAACTGGTTCGTTTATCCACGCGTGAGCTGCAAAAATCTACCTGAAAGTTGGATTTTTGTTTTGTTTTTATGTGTGTGTTAAAGTTATTAAGTCATGCAATCCTCGGAGAGGTACGCCAGCCTCCACGTCAAGGAATGCGCTGAGGCGAAGTGCCGACTCCCTGCACAAAAAGCGCTTTATTGGAGAGCAGAGAGGAGGAGGAGGAGCGAGGCGCGCGCGGACAAACGACTCACCTTGCAGCCCGAGTGCGCATGCAGGAAATTCCAACCTTCTCTTAATTCCTATACCTGCACGACCTGTTCAACGCTACAAACCCTGCAAGTTTCATTTCAACTCCATCCAGGCCTGTTGCACTTTTATTAGATGGAATATCTCTCTGTGCAAAGTGTGCGTCATGATCAATATTAAAGGCCTTGAAGGAATGCATGTCGCCCGCCGCCGTTCATACCAGAGTTTTAGATTAGGATCGTTTTATGATGAGAAACGACGGAGGAGCTGTACAGGTTTTGGTTAAACCTTGAAAAGAACCACATTCACAGTCCCATGTAATCATAAGTGATTTGAATGACTCAAGTATGATGACAATTCAGCAAAATTCATTGTAGCAGTTTTAAGGTTAACCGATGTCTGTAAGTTGTGGTGGCCATCCTTGCAGGGGTCTGCAACCTGCGACTCTGGAGCCACGCGCGGCTTTTTGGTCCCTCTCCAGCGGCTCTTTCAAGCTTTGACCAAAACTAACATAAAACTGAATTGTATTGCTTGTTAATACAAACAACAAAAAAGGACAACCGGTAGTTTTAAAAGTTTTCCTGTTATTTATTTTGCAAATAATAATAATAATGTCTTTGTCTGTCATCTGTGTATGTTTCCCATACACAGACGAAATTCGTCTTTGCATTTAACCCAACCACCACCAGGTGGTGCAGTGAGCAGCCAGAAAGCGCTCGGGGAGCTGGAGAATTAGGTGTGCACTCATAGACACCCCAAGGTAGGGGTCCCCGACTTACGAGCGAGTTCCGTTCCTACGAGTCGCTCATAAGACGAAAATTTGTATGTCGGAACACGAAACACGTGTCGCTCTTAAGTCCGGATTTTCGGCCGTAAGTTGGAAAATGTATGCTAGCGCTACTACGAACACTCGTTTTTCAACACAAACGTACATACTAGTTCATAAACATGCTCAGAAACTTGTTTACAAACTGTTAGCTAACACACTTTCATCTAAAAACACATACCAGTGCTGTATTTTCTGTATGTTCTGTACAACTTTACTGTTCGTTAGTCAGCTCGTAAGTCCGGAACCTCGTATGTCGATGCGCTCGTAAGTCGGGGACCCCCTGTATGTGAATACAGTACTGGAATAAGGAGTAAAACATACCCACTTTAACTTAATGCTTTATTTCTATTACTAATTAATTTTTCCGCAGTTAAAAAAAATACCTAGGTCTTAGAGCCAAGATGGTATAGTGGTTAGGGCGTTTGACTTGGGACCCGAAGGACGCGGGTTCGCGTCCCGGCCACTACACACCTTGGGGTGTCTATGAGTGCACACCTAATTCTCCAGCTCCCCGAGCGCCCTCTGGCTGCTCACTGCACCACCTGGGGTGGTTGGGTTAAATGCAGAGACGAATTTCGTCTGTGTATGGGAAACATACGCAGATGACAGACAAACACATTATTATTATTATTAATAGTTTTTATTAATTAAAAAAACTATTTTAAAAAATCTGGTCTTTTCATTTGTCTTAAATTGTAAAAAAAAAAAAAAAAGATTATTTTTATCTTTATGATGTCACCTAGCGGCCACAAACGGTCCCTCTAAAGAAAAAACTAAACCAGTTGATAACCACAGTCGTAGCAGGTTGTTGCGGCTCTGAACACGTTTAATTTAGTGAACAAAGACATAAAATGTTGCAGACCCATGCTGTATTGGGTCAGCTTCAGAAGTTATTTAGTTGTAGAGGCACATGATCCAGTGATTATATTCTGCAAATTTCATGAAAATCCATCTTGTTGTTCATGAGATATTTTGCCAACAGACAAACCCACACAGGCATGGGCAAAATCATTATCACTCTGCTTTAGCCTTTTGTTTGCAAGTGATAAAATGGACACAAAATCAAACAGACAAGTGCAAAAACATTTAGTAACCCGTTGAACTTTATTTAGTTTATTATCTGTTTACGCTGATTCCCTGCACAGTGCAGTTCACATATGGTTGCTCCATCTTCAGGCTAAGAGAGCTCTCATGCTTCCTAGCACACTGGCAGCTGTGGGACTATTTCCATGCCGGCCAGTCACTGCAAGGTGCAGTAAGGTGATAGCTCTGGAGAAGTGTGACACTTCCAGTGTGTACTTTTAGCCACATGTCACTAAATTACACCGAGCCCTGCTGCCTCCTCTACCTCAGAGATCTTTGTCTCTATCTTCCTGCAGAAATTCTCTTCTCACCTCATGTTGGTAAGAAACTGGAAAAATAACCTAATGACTAATTTCTCACTCTGCCCATGACTCCAAACTCCAACAAGAAAATGATTCAGCACGCAGCTCTCTCTTGGACCCGCATGTGTCTCCAGAAACCAACCCCCCCACCACCACCACCACCATCAGAACCCTCAGGACAAGGAGGTCTTTGGTTCCATTTGTTGAGCCACGCTCACTGTCTACATTTTACTTTCTGTGGTTTGTGGTTCATGAATTTCTTGAGCTCACTCCTGCTTCTACAGTAAGAACTATTATCCAAATAACACACACACACCCATCTGCAAGGTATTACAGACAATTACAAGACCAGAGAAATTATTTTACACAAACCTCACAGGGTCCAAATGAACCTCCTCAGTCATCCCTCCTCCTGAGTTGTACATGTTTACCGGACAGAAAGAAGGAATCTATATATTTTTTTACTTTTTTGCATTTTGTCACATGCAATCAAGTCTCACAAAAGCCAGTGTGGCTGATCAAACAGGCAATGCATTGTTTTTAGTTATATATACTTTTAGCAACACATGAATACAAATCTAGTTCTGTTGCAAGAAATGGAAGTTTGATGAGGATGAATTAATAGAGTTTGTTATAGAGCGTAACATTTTAATTATCGTCCACCAATACAGGTGGTCCCCGACTTACGACGGAATTCCGTTCCTACGCCCGTTCGTAACACGAAAATCGTCACAAGTTGAAATACACATACACACCGCCCCATATACTGTACACGTACATGTACGGTACTGTACAGTTACCAAGCACTTTGCCTATCCTAACACAGTACCTTACATAATTATCAAAAAACACATACAGTACATTTGGAGCCATAATGAAGGAAAAAATAGTTAATTTCTTACTGGGAGCTGATCAATTCTTCCTCCGTCTGTTAGCATGTTAGCTCGTGCACCTCCGAGTTCCTGCAGCTTCACGCGGTCCACAGTGTTTACAGCCGCGTCTGTTAGTATGTTAACTTGTTGCTCAGCTGTAGCCTCTGCCTCGTAAACCTCCGCTCCAAAAAATAAGGTCTCCTGTATTTCCACGAGCGGTCCAGCGGTCCAGAGTTAGCATATTAGCCCCTCCTGACCTCCTCTGCTCCGGTCTCTCCTGTAAGTTTCCAGCGCGTCAAGCTCCCCCTCCCTCCCTCCCTCCCTCCTGTAAGTTTCCACTGAGCGCGCGTCAAGCTCCCCCTCCCTCCCTCCTGTAAGTTTTGTTTCAGTATTTTCTGGTGTAAAGGCGCATAAACCACGTAACTCGAGCAATGCTTTTCAATGGGAGGGCGTTCGTAACGCGAAACGTCGTAACTCGAGACCGTCGTAACCCGGGGACTACCTGTATTCTGCAACTATATTCCCATAGTGACTGATAGGTATTTAATTTCTCTAATATTAGGTATAAAACGTTTCTCATTGTGATGGTTTATAACGAACTCAAGTTATATGGAGCAAACTGTAGAGTCTTGGAAGAAAAATATTACGTTTTATTCATTAAATTAAAAAAACGTTTTTGTTATTTAACATATGGTTACATTTCTCAACTTGTAGAGACATTTAACAAGATTTAACATCATTTATTGGACAAAATACAAACCATGAACTGTCCTGTTATATATATTATATAAAGTATTTTTAGTTCCTCTGCAGTAAAGAAAAATGTGGATAGATTTCTGAGTCATTTTATTAAACAGTTTCTGTTTCACTTGAAGTCCAGAATACATGAATGTTGTTGTAATCTGCTCCAGATATGTGCACTTTTGAGGACAAACAAGGGCGTTTGTTCTTCAGTGTAAATCACAGTGTCGGTGGTGCCGTCAGCATGTCGGGCTCCTAATCACCATGGTTCTGTAAAATATGGTAGGGCAGCGTGTCGCACTGCCCAGTAGAACCAATAAAACACTGGTGCTCGGCTGAGCCAACCCCAGCCCACTAAGAGGCGTTCTGCCTCACAGAAACATGTCCAACGGGCGTTTTTATGGCTTTTAATTAGTTTTCTAAAAAGTCAAAAGTTCTCACTCAAAATAAATTTTAATCTGTTTGTTGTCATTTTTATTTACTCCTTCAAATACTGTATGTTGATATGCAAATTTATGCTTAATGAACTCAATTTATCCAACATTCTCTCTACTCTCTTACTCATTTTGTTCCCTTTATCTTTTCTGACCCTATTTATCTTTTTTGCCTCAATGATTCATAAAAACTTTTATAGTTTGTTTGAGCTTTATTGTAAATTCCGAATTGACCAACATTTATGGATCTTGCATGCATTATAGTGGATATAAGATTGGCTTGCACAGGATTTATAGAATTGGAATCATGGTGAAAAATCCAGAAACATGCAGAAGAAAGTATGATGGAGGAGACTGGAAGGCTAAAATATAGTGTTTATCTCCACACAGAAGATGAAATCACACTGTTCAAACCTTTTCTCTGTGTCCTCACCAAGACAAAATGCACTCTACATACATCAGAGGTATATTTTAGCTGTCCAACTTTTGCATTTTTTACCATGGAATGAAAAAAATGTAGTTTAAGAAGATTTATTATTCATTTTACTCATCTTCAATGTTTACGGTAAAATAAAAAGCTGTATCCTAATTTGTTTATTGATACACATTTTGAGAAGATGTGGATATAACACAATAAATCAAAAGCAAGTGTTTTGGTCAGATGTTCAAATGTTTGATTTTTTACAATATTTTAACTTTCTGGAGCTCAGTTAAGAAGAGTCCCTTCCACGGCAATATATATATTACCAAACACAAAAATGGTTATAACTCACTTTGAAATGCATCAAGCTAAAACTTGACGTAGCTGAGACTCAACCCCAACTTTTACTCTAAATCCTAATTGACTGTAAAAGGTTTGTGTTTAAGATGTTGCCATTAACTACTCAAAGTCAAAGTCAACTTTATTGTCAGAACTGTAATATGTACAGGACATACACAGGATTGAAATTGTGTTTCTCTCAGTCCCTCGGTGCAACAGTAACCATTTAAACACTAAAACACTGAAACATTTAATAAACATAAGCATAAAATAGTAAAAGTGTAACACTGTCCTGAGTTTTTGCATAGTAGTATAAAAGTATGAAAATTTACACCAACACTAAAACACTAAACATTTAATGAACATAAGCATAAAATGAAATAATAAAAGTGTAATACTGTCCTGAGTTTTTGCATAGTAGTATAAAAAGTATAAAAAGTATATCTATAAAATAAACTGAAGGTTCTAGCATTGACATTTGCAAAGAGTGGCAAAGCAGCATATGAGTTAATGTACACAGTATATGTATGAGGTAGTTGATGTTGGTATAGAGGCAAAGTGGCATATGCAGTAAGGCACATAAGGCACATTGGGCATCCTTAAATAAGGCTAGTCAGAGAATACTGTATATGTATCAGCAGTAGTGTAGATATAAAAGTAGTGTAAATGTAAACAGTAGTAATAAATGTAAACAGTAGTAATAAATGTAAACAGTATTAATAAATGTAAACAGTGAATGTAAACAGTAGTATGACTATGGGCAAAGGTGGGCATATGAACGCTAGGGACCGCTAAAGCGCTAATCCGCTTACAGTGGACCTAAACTTTTTGTCAGCGTTTTTGTGGTTTGACTAACTTTTATAATTCATAAGCGGATTTGTGCTATTTTTATTTAAAATGCAGTACCGCTAATAACTAATTATCTATCAGTAAAAACGAATAAACTTATTACAGGCTCTTATGCTGGCTCCGTAGCTGCTTGTTTTGCCTTTTTCTCCTCCCTCACCGTAAAGAGCAGAGAGGAGGGAGGGTTGGAGGGGGAGCAGAGGGAGAACAGACACGGATCTACCATGTAGCAAATGATGCCGTTGCTTGGGGTCCCAAATCTGCAGGGGTCCGGCCCCGCCGCGCCCCGGCCAGTCACCTACATCACTAACATTGCTAATGCTTGTTAATGTACATTTAACATAAAAATAATTATAGTTACGATGAAAACGATCTTAAAAACACAATACAAAAACCGGTCGATTTCTGTATTCCCCTACTAAAAATGGACTATTCCATCTTGACATCTTCCGGGTCAGAGGTGAACTCAGGGGCTAATTCTGTGGCTAGCTGCTTGTGCTGGGTTTCTTGGATAAATCCGCAGAGAACCCCGCTGTTTCAAGCCAAATTAACACGGCCGGAGGATTTTATTAAGTGTTTTGTGTCGACCACTCGACGGTGAGTCGTTAGTTTTATGTATTTTAGTTACTTTTCATTAAATCTGTTGACATCTTCCGGGTCAGAGGTGAACTGGACGCTAACTCTGTGTCCAGCTGGTTGTGCTGGGTTACTAATGGATAAATCCGCAGAGAACCCCGCTGTTTCAAGCCAAATTAACGCGGCCGGAGGATTTTATTGTGTGTTTTGTGTCGACCATTCGACGGTGAGTCGTTAGTTTTATGTATTTTGGTTACTTTTATGTATAAATGCGGTGGCGAAACGCCCGTGTATTTCAGATTTAAAAGTGGTCTTGGGGATTAAAAGATCATTGGCCCTCATTCACGAACCGTTCGTACGCACAGATTTGTTCTTAAACTGTGCGTACGAGTGATTTAGGATCATTTGTGGCATTCAACAATGTTTTCGTATCCTACGATTTTTTTCAGATACGAACAAAATTTACGAGTGGTCCGGACCTGTCGTATATTTTAGGAGCGTCAGTCTGCTGTCATCCAGACGGAATTTCTCCACTAATAACTTCATATTTCGTTATTTAGAAAATATTTAGAGTTTAAAAAAGTCACGCACCACAATTGGTCTTGACAATAGGTTCTGTTTGAAGTCGAATTATATTTTTAAATGTAATAATGACTAACGGATTAAAGTATTTAAATTAAAATCAATTTGTTATCAATGCCGTTTTCTAACACTACAATATTAATATGAAGATCTCAAACTAAAACCAACTTAAATTATGAATTAATTTAAGTTTAATTTGTCTCGGTAACGCAAACTTCGGTAACGCAGACTTTAGGTTGACCTCCTGTCGCAGTTATAGCTGTCAAATAGCTCAATCAGTAAAGCGTTGCGTCGCAGTGCAGAACTTTATGGGTTCGAGTCCCACATGGGACAACGTTTTTTTTTCTCCTTTTAATTCATTCCAGATTTAAAAAACACAAGAAAACTATTTACAATACAACAAGAAATGAAGCATAAAGTCTTTTTAATCTGGAATGAATAAATAATCTAAAGAAGGAAGGGAAAAAAAATAGGCATACCTTGTGGGAATCGAACCCACGAAATCTCGATAACAGTGCAATGTTTTAACCAGTTAGCCACCAGTACACGTGTATATTTTAAGGTCCACATTTATTATAAACAAACATTCTTTGGCATTAGTTGGTCATTTACTCCCATGAGTGACGCTGCTAATAAGGACAGATTTACTTTTCTCGATCAAGGAGAGCAGAACTTCAATCTCCGCACCGGTAGAGTTCTTCTTTTTTACTTTTCGCTGTCATTTTATGCACGAACACGTTTTGCCTCCGAGGCAGGAAACGTAGCCTTATATGGTGTTTTGAGGGGTGGGAATTATGTAAATAACCTCTCCGCGTGCACGCGCAGGTGGTTGGAACAGGTGGGATTCATCATATTTACGCTCCCATTTACACACTTTTCCTGAGGATAGAAGACTTTGTTGAATCTGACGTGGCATGTTCGTACGAACGCTTCGTACGAACAAAATTAAGAGAAATTTAGGATAAAAATACAAACATTTTCGTGAATGAGGGCCATTCTTTTTTGTTAATTTCGTGGCCGAATAGAATATATGTACGTAAAGTATTAAATAAATCCTTTGATTTTTGTAATTTCATCCTTTTAGGATCATTTTAGTTACTTTTCAGTTGGCAGTGTAGTGCAAATATTGCATAACGCTGCCGGCTACCAATTGTCGAATATAAATAGCGGATTAGATTAGCTTCCCCTAATTTTCATAAGACATTTGTGCTTTTGAAATTGTGGACCTAAAAAAATTAATAAGCGTTTTAGAAATTGTGGAACTAATTTTTTGATTAGCGTTGCCCACCACTGACTATAGGCAGTAATGTAATACAAACAGTGCAAATATGAGAAGTAGTGCAAACTGAATGAGCACATGACCGAGAGTTTAGTGAATAACCCGTTTGATGACACAGAGTCCAGTGTTAAAATCTTTGTGTTGTGTGGTAATGTGTGAGAAAGTTTTTTGTGTTAAGGCAGTTCAAATGGGAGGGGAGGCAGAGCAGGCAGAGTGTTTAGCATCCTGACTGCCTGATGAACAGAGCTGTCTCTCAGTCTGCTGGTTCGAGCCTGGAGACTCATCAGTCTCCTCCCTGATGGCAGCATTACTGCCATTACATACTGGAATCAACTCCGGTAGTTTGTGACTGAAATATAACATGAAAGACTAACAAATCTTGCAGAAAGTAGTAGGACTGATTACATTTTGGACTTAACCCAAGTCAATATGGTTGCAAAAGCCAAACGACTTTAGAAAACTCAAAGTAGTTAAAACTCAATAAGTTTTACAGATATGAGCTAAAATTGTATGTGGTAGTAGCTAAGCCTTGTCACTAGCATACTTTGAGCACATCACATTAGGACATCTTTGCTTAAAACCTTGATATTAATTGTTGGAGTTAACCTTTGTTGTCTTATGAAACACTGGTTGAATTTTAATGAAACATTTAAAAAACAAGGATTGACTGTACAGTACTCTTTAACTTTTGGAGGGAATCCAACTTGAGGTAGATACCAAATGGTGCTTCTGCTCATCACCAGGCCTGTCACAATAAACAATAAATCAGTTAATCGCATGATAAATGAAAATTGTCAACCTCATTTTCATTTATCAGCTTTATCGTTTCATCGTCTCTTGCTTTCTACTGAAGACACCAGATGACAAAAGGCTCAACTCCGGTGCTCATCACTGACCCCTCACTTTCTCTTTTTCCTTGAAAATCCATCCAAAATCGTGTTTTTGAATCATTTAAAGCAGCTAAGCTGAGAAGCTAAGCTACGAGCTAAGCTAACAGGCCGACCTCGGGGGGAAAAACTCCATATTGTTGAAGCTCCAAAATTCACGGTTGAAACCCTGTGCCTTCATTACTAAAAGTTGTTTTTCCTCTGCAAAAAGAAGCTGAGAACTTGTTTACTGATCTTTTTATTAAAAGCTTTGTGTGAAAAATGCTATGCTAAAGAGCTCAAACCACACCAAGCATCCGTCATTTTGAGAACTGAATAAAGGAAGGAGAGGCAGCCCATGTCACGTCAAGGGTCCTCCCTCCCATTTTTCTTAGAGATACATTGCTCACTCCCTCACTATCCATCCTTTGGTTCAAACAATCTTATACTGCTATCTGTAGTCAAAAAAGGTACTACACGCAAAACAAATTAATCAACATTTCTTCTTAAATTTGACAAAAATTACCGTATTCGTCGGAGTTTAACACGCTCCTGTGTATAACACGCTTTGTCCAATTATTGCCAATATATTTGAAAAATCCGTAAATAATACGCTTCGGTGTTTACCACGCATCTATTATGCGTCACCGCTACGCGACGCGTCAGCGCCTGCCTCATTTGCCCTGCTTAAAATGGCGGCCACAGAAGCGAGCGAGTATGAAGGACTTCACAAGAAAACACGGTAAAAACAATTATTTCTTTGTGAGAAAAAATATATTTCTTAGCTGACATTATAGCACAAGGGTTCCTGAGCTTAACCAATTCACGAAATGTTCAAATCAGCTGGATTTAAAAATCTGCGGTGTGGTTTATGAGTTACGGTATCTTGCTAACAAAAACAGCGAACCTCACAGCTAAATGCAGCTACATCCAGAGCAGGGGGCGGGCAGCGACAGAGTCAGTCCGACCAGAGGAGGCTTTTTTCTGGACACATGAGCTAGAAACGGTCTGGAAGTGTCTCCCTAGCGGACAAAAGTGGTACTGCACCATTTTTTGCCCAAAATGAAAAACGGTGAATCAGAGCCAAAAATGAGTCTAAAAATATGGGGGAAAATCCATAAATAACACGCTTCGGTGTATAATACGCAGGACATTCAATTGAGCAAAAAAACTGTGTGTTATAGACCGACGAATACGGTACTAATATTATCAAATTTCAAATATTATCGTTTATCGCAATAATTTCTAAGACAATTAATTGCCCAGCAAAGTTTGTTATTGTGACAGGCCTACTCACCACTCCCCCAACCTTTTCTTTAGACAAACATGCTCATGAAACAGTGTTCATTTTCATTTTAGGGACGAGAATTCCATCTTTCCCCCGCAACTTACAGTCACGTGTAATTGTGCTTTGACGATATGTGTAGGCTGCTGCGACGCCGCGGTGCCATGCTAACAAGGCCCAAGTTTCTTCCCACAGCACCCCAAACCACACAGCTGGAGACAGCATTCATGGGAAATATGGTGCAATGCAAAGGAGGAGAAACCCAAGGAAAGAGAGAAAGAAACGGGTTATTTACACGCTTCAATGGGAACCTGAATATGGCCGAGAAAAACACGGCCAGTAGAGTAATGGGAGCTCCAAAAGCAGAAGTTGTTAATGTTTGTGTGAAAGCAAACACCTAATTCTACCATCAAATACACTAAATATTGACTATTCCCACCTATCCTTTGTTGCCAGCTTTAGCCATTCATTATAGGTCAGTGTTCCTCATAAAGCTGTCTTCTTTAGAGGAAGCTTTGAGAAATACAACACGTGCACATTTTATCTTCACATTTATGTCATGCAGTTCAACCATAGTTAGTTAGAACTTAGTGGCTCCAGGATCAGCTTGTAACTTTAGTAAACTACATCAGGGTGAAAGGGGTGTTTACTCTAAATATCTTTTTACCCTTTCTCACCATTATTCATTGGGAGAGGGTTACAGTACAGTATATGTTCAGTAAGTAGACTTGGCTCCAGGCAGCACAAGAGTTTTTACATTTGGCTTATGTTTTTCATCTGATTTAAGTTTGGGGGGTTTATTCTTCTTTATGAGCATAATCATTTTACCCCCTTCTGCAGCTCCTCCCAGCTTAATTTTTGGCATTTTGGTCTCATCAGAGCACGTCTTGTTTTGGTCTCATTAACATGAAAAGGCCCTCACCACAAAGACCTCAAGCGGTTGCATGTTTGATAAAAGAAAAAAAAAATTATGATTATTGGAGCATGCAGGAAGACAAGGCAGCAATGATACAGAGAGAACTTTAGGAAGGTCAGACTGGAGTTCACTGAGGTTTACTAGTCTGTTGGTTTTGAAATGAGACAGTCAGCACAGCTAGTTCAGTAGATTTAAACTATTTTAACTTCTGACCCGCATAATAATAATAGATACTCTGAATGCGAATTATTGCTTGCTAAAGTGCAAAAACTTAGCTAATAAGCCTTTAAACAGGACTGTAACGACAACACAATCGTTTATAATCACCAATTTTATTTACAGTAGTCCCTCGCTTCGCAGTTCGTTTTCCGCGGACTCATTTTATCTCTGTTTTTCCCAATAAGATTGGACGTGACACACAATTGGCTGATTGATGGATGAGCCGCACGATCGGCAAGGATAAGAAATAATAATAATTTAAATGATTTAGCTCCTGTGCGCAGCCCACAACTGCAGAAAAAGCTTCCTCCTGCAGCTGATCGCTGATCACCGCTGTGCAGCTGAGAAGTGGGTGTGGCCAAAAGCGCTGGTGCAGCAGGAGGCAGAGAGCTGAAATCATGACATGCTGTGCTCTTTTAGAGCGTTTAGAGTTTAGAAACATTGTTTAGAATATTTCAAGAGTTTGGGAAATTTATATATATATAT
>JBBPBX010011950.1:0-10870 GCA_038048925.1 Garcialebias charrua | reverse complement strand
ACTAAAATAAACTACTACAGTACTTACTACTTGTACTCCTACTTTGCAGTTTTTCACTTATCACTAAGTTTCAGGGTACAGATCCCCAGGGATAAATGAGGGACCACTCTGTTGTAACAATTATGGCAAATTGTGAATTTCTGGAGAGGATCTCAAGCCTCCCCACAGTGATGTTGAGACTCTGCTTTGGAGCCACTTCTATAACTTTTTTGTTTTTGTTTTTTGTGAACTTTTAGACATTTTAAGTGGAAACTGTCAGCTGTAGTCACATATTTTTGGCAGAGCAGTTAGATCTGTTCACTCATGAGCTGAAAGCACTGGAAAGGATTTCAGCGTTTTGTTAACACTCTGATATGAGAAATAGAGGGGGAGTCGATGCAGGGTGATCTTAAGGCGCTTGGGTGGAATAGGAGGGGCGATAGGTTGGGTTGAGAGGGCCTGTGGCTGACCTTCACTCCCTTGGTCACTTTAGGACAGGGTCATGGAAAAGTGGCATTTTCCCGTGAGATCTTTTTTTCTTTTCTTGCATATATTCAGCTGTTTGGTTTTGCCAACAATTCCACTTTTGCTTTTACAGCTTCTTTAATGGCCAAAATCATTTTAACACAAGTTGAAAGAAATGTTTCAGCAGCCAGTCAGGATTCTGTGAAGATCCATGCAAATCTTTTTCTCATCACCTGCTCCTCTGGAAACAGCTCATCCCCTGATCACGTCTCATTCGTACTCTACACTTTGGTATTTCAGGCGACAACTAACTGCAGAATGCCTGTGGTCCAATGCAATAGTGGCAGCAGCAGTTTAATTATGCTTACTATGACTGCGCTGCTGTATCAGACAGAAACTATCCACAGAAAGACGAGAGGAACGACGCAAATCGCAGCGGGTCACTCCAGGGCTCTCAGACACGTGGTTTATATTTTAAATCTTTGACATAAAACTTTATCTATCCCATATTAAACTAAACTGAGTTTCACTAAGAGTTCGTGTAGTGTCGCTGTGAACATAAGGGTTGGAACTGGGCTTTTTTCAAGGTTTTGTTTAAATATGAAAGGACACCTCATAGAAGAAAAGGAGGGGAGCAGACATTATAAAAAAGTTTTGATGCTATAATCCTGTTACATTATTTTCACAGTATGTGACAAAAATGTAATTAAGGCCTTAGGAGATTGTGTAAACTTGTGCAAAGGTTTTGTAGCATGACACGTCTTCTTTAAGTACCGGTAACTCAAATGTAGTTTATTTTCTGTGATTTATATTGATACAAGATCTTTTTTCTAAAGCATCTGTGTTTTACTTTGACTTGACAGTCACTGAGTAAGTTGGCTCTAAACTGACCTGCCTGGTTAAACAAAAGAGTTAAATACAAACAACCGCACAGATAACAAGTGTGGGTCACTCTGCACTGATAACAGTGACGCGAAGAGATTGATGCGAAGGTCTTGATTTTAAGAGGAGGTCAAGTAGTTGATAAAATGAGAGAAATGAGATAGCGAGAGGTGCTCTGGTTTTTGCTATTATCACTTGCCACCAAAGTCGAAAGGCGTAAATTGGAGTCACTCCAATTCAAGACAGCCACCACAGCTAATCAACATTAGCCAACACAAAATGATTATCAGTCCGTTTTACAGATATTTAACCAAAACTCATCATGGTCAGAGTGCAGATTCATCCAGATCATGGGAGATCTTGCTATATTGTTATTTATCAGATTTGCCCAAAATGTCCACAGCGCCATCATTTCTCATCTTAACATGACTTTAGTTTTAAACTCTGGCCTGAACGGCTGTGGGTGATGTGTAGTCCTTCAAGGAATACTAAAGCTTTACTTTTATGGAGGTGTTCATGTTTTAAATGTTTCGTTAGCCTCATCATTAGGCTTGTTGTAATTCTGTGTAACATGAACCCAGCTTAGTTTGATAATTCAGGCGAACGTGAATCAGCAGCGCCCACAACATTTCTCGAAGCTGCGCCGTCACTGACAGGCAGAGGAGTGCTGAATGAGCCTGGGTGCCGGTTTGCAAATGTCTGGTCAGCACTGTGTTGTAAAGAGACGCTGGCTCTTGAGCTTTCCTGAAAGTGGGAATTTCTGTGTGTAGATTTGTGCGTTAGCAAAACAAATACGGAAAATACAACCTGTGAGACAAAACAAATCACTCGTCAGAAACCAAACCAATTCAGAACTGCAGCATTTTAGAAATCACTACAATGAAACTAAACAATTTATATACTGTACAGTAATTATTGTTTGGTGTTTTGTTGCAATGCGTTTGCCTTTGTGATGTAGTTTATGGCCAAATAATCCACTTGTGAAATCATTACAGTTGAAAAAGTCTTGTATGTTCATTTAAAGTCCCGCCTGCTCATGTGTGGTCACAAACATGATCAGATACACACAGAAACATGGAAAGAACATGAAGAAAACCTTGGGTTCTGGCATGCGTGGGGCAGTAATCAGACTGGATCAGGTTGTACCAGTTGCTGCTCATCAAAGTTGTCAAGGCTGTGCAATCTTCTATAACAGTTTCTTGCTTTCTCTTTCCCCATAACTCCCCCAGATGTTGAACGATAGAGCTCAAAGCATTCTTATAAGAGCACTTGCTCTCAAACACATACAGTGTATGCCAACGTGCATAACTATTATGATTTAAAGCCACTGCGTGATAGTGATCTTATCTTTGTCTGTCAGTTTCTCTCCATTTCTTTTCTACCTCCCTGAACATTTCTCAGCAATAAATCTACTCTGCTCTGTGAGGTTTTTATTGGGTTTCACTCTTCCTATTGCTGCTTTGGTCATTAAAACAAATGATTTAGTGTGTGTGCATGTTGGTCCAACACAGAGTAATGTTCAGATTTTTTTTTTTACCCAATGCAAAGAAAACAGGTGAGAAAAGTGCTGTCTGAAAAAGAAGCGTTCATATTTTAAAGTCGTTAATACCTGGTACGATTGTGACTTCATTTGTACGTCTTTGCCTGGAATAAATGACTTAATGCTCTTGATTGATCACCACTGAGGACGAACACCGTTGCGCTCCTCTGGCGAACGTAGATGTGTGTGAATAAGACGAGGAGTATGGTGGTTGTTGCTCATCATTCTGGGAAAGGTTTAAAGGTAATTTCCAAACAACTCAGGGTCCATCGTTCTGTATCGAGAAAGATTATCCACAAGTGGAAAACAGATAGGACAGATGTCAATCAGCAGTGGACCTCCCAGATAGTTCACCTCAAGGTCAAACCATGCCGTCATCTGAAAAAATGCTACATCTCAGAGTCTACGGGTCTCATGTAACTATTTAACTGCTGAATGTTACTGTACACTAAGAAAAATACAGAACAAGTCAAGTTTGCACATGAACAGTTACCACAAATGAATGTATTTCTTCTAAACAAAGTATAGCAAAGTGACCTTGGTTTTGCATCGAAGCAAATAAGACATATTTTTGTTGTGAGCAGTAGATTTGATGAAAACCAAACAGAATCTAAGAACAAATACCTTCCACCAGCTGTGAAGCACGGTGGTGGAGGGTTGGTTATCTGCTACGAGAGCTGGGCCTCCAGCAGTCTTTAAACTATCGAGTGTTTGAGACAATTGTCATTGAATCTTAGCTAAAATTGGATTCTGCAGCAGTATCGGCCCAGTCAAAGTCCAGATCTGACCTTGAGTTTATTGCTGCCACAAGTGGCGCTACAAGCTATTTAATAAAGATTTATACTTGTTGTAACAGCCTATCTTCATGTTGGAATATCCATCCATCCATCCATTTTCTTCCGCTTATCCGGGGTCGGGTTGCGGGGGTAGCAACCTAAGTAGGGAGGCCCAGACTTCCCTCTCCCCAGCCACTTGGAGCAGCTCCTCTGGGGGAATCCCAAGGCGTTCCCAGGCCAGCCGAGAAACATAGTCCCTCCAGCGTCCAGCGCATGTTGGAATAATGTTTGAAAATAAAGAACAATGACTCAGTGTAGTTTGTTGTGTTTTTTCTTTATCAGATGTTCTATTTACTTCATTTTAAAATCTGGTCAGAACCGTGTCGTTCCATCATGCTCCGACTTGAAAAGTTGTGTAAGTCTCTGAAAAGAACTGCTTTGTCACACTGGAAACAATCCGGTCCTAAATGTTTACTGTTTTTACAGATACAGTGTGCTTTTCACTGACGGAAGATTTTATTTTATCCAGTATCGGGAATTTTTGTTTGTGAGATTTAAAAGGAAAATCAGAAGAAGGAGGCTAAAGATAAAGTTGGACTTTAGGTGAACCAGAAAAGGCAAGTTTGAACACAATGCCCTTAGTTAGGTGTGTGTGTGTGTGTGTGTGTGTGTCGCAAAGAGATGGGTCAGATCCGCAGTCGCTCGCGCCCCTGATAAACTGTTAACTGATAAAACAGAGCTGGAAGACACAGAAGAGTCAAAACATGTGTGAGTGCAGATTGTTGAAAGGTGCTCTGTTTGCACGGCTCCGGTCAAACAGTGGCATGGAACAAAAATGAAGCCAAGTGTTAGCGTTAAGTGTTAACCCTCTCATTCATCAGCACGTATGCACTTACAGCATGAAGGAAAAACGCAAACATGAAACTGCCCGTGTCCATAAATTACTGGCTTTAAATGTTTCCTGGTTGTTCTCTCATGCACATTCAGACACACGACAGAGCGCGTGTGTTCTGATAAGTGTGGATTAAGATATGTTGTTCAAACCGAGACCTGTTTCTTTAAACCGTTGGTTGTATTATTGCTTTTTAGCACCTTATTATTTACCTGCTTTCTGACCGTTTGGCTGTTCCGACTTTTCAAACAGCAGTACGTTCTGCATCATGCTCCTTAGATTGTGTTTTTGTATTGTAAACTTCACCGTGTGTTTCAGTGTGTGTACTTCAAAACAGCAACAAATAGACCAGCGTGCCTATCTGAACGACCTCATCAGTGATCTGTTTTCATAATCAAAATCAGTGAACAGTGTGATCGGGTAGCTGGGGCAAGTCAAGGTTGGCTTTCTGATTAATGTTTTTACTGCATGGCTCTCGCTTGCAAAAAAAATAGTGTAACGCATGATATGTCAGATTTAGAGCCTGATGCTTCTATTTTGTCTATTTTGTCATTTATTTTAAATGTACTAAAAAAACATTGGGATGTTTTAGGAACAACTCTTTTACACAAACAAGAGTCCCTCATTTATTACAGGGTCCCCCCCCCCTCCACACACACACACACACAAAAACAAAAGTGAAAATCCACTAAGTAGCGACATTATATTTTTTATATATAAAGGCTTTATAAACCCTTTCCACACTCTTGCAATGTACTAAACTTTTAAAGGGGACCAAAGATGCAAAATTCACTTTTTAATTTTTTTTTAAACTCAACTTTGGTTATGTACTTCTTAAAAAAACAGTCCTAGGGCCAAAAAATGCACCCAGTGGTATATTTACTCTAAGTATATTTATTTTTCAGTGATATAAATGTCTTGTTTTCAAATCGGACAACCCACCCCAACCTGAGTCCAGCCCCTCACCTAGCAACCCCTGGTGATGCTCCACCCACTTCAGTATAAAAGACGTCACGGTTGTTTTTCCTGAGTTCATCTCAGAGTTCGATGTTTCGTTGTTGTTAAAATGCAGTACCGCTAATAACTAATTATCTATCAGTAAAAACAAAAAAACTTATTTACGGGCTCTTAAATCAACCGGACGACTGCTCACGGACCATATCCGGTCCGCGCCGGATGTGGTCCGTCAAAAAAAGCGGTCCCCGCTAGAGAGAGCGTGTATAGCAGTTAGCAGCCAGTGTGTTACTCTGCAGCCTTATTGCTTGTTTTCGAAGAGTCAGACGAAGAGTTTTTAACATGGAGGGTGAACTTATGGATGTTTCTCAGCGGCCTACGCGACGCGTCAGCGCCTCATTTGCCCTGCCCAAAATGGCGTCTGCCTCTGGGTCTGACTCAGGGTCCCCTTTGGAGGGCGGAGTTAATGTAAACAGATTTTTGAAGGGCGTGGCCTTATCATAAACAGATTGTTCTGAACGGAAGTCAGAAAAGGCACAACTAGAAAGGGGATATTTTATTATCTAAGAATTATTTTGTGCATTAAATTGAATGAACATGGTCTGGATAGCCCACAGACATCATAAAAATTTATAGGACCAATAATTGGTCTCCTTTAAACCTACATCATTTTAACAACATACTCATATGTAACTACTAAATTTTACTCACCAGCTCTGCAGAACAGCAGCAGCTTTGTTCCGCTCTGACTTGGTTCTGTTTCGGTGGACCTACCCTGCCGGTTCTGGTGGGCTCTCTGGCTTGGGGTAGTGGTGGTGGGCTCTGGAGGGAACTCTAAAGGGAACTCCGGAGGGAGTGCCGGACCTATGTGCGATGTGTGGGGTCCTCGTAGGCCAACTAGCCGTTTTCATGTTAACCAATGAGTCTGGGGGTCCGGTCTTGCTCCAGTTCTGGTCTGGTTCTGTGCAGCCCTTGAGCACCAAAGTGCATTTGGGGTTGAGGAACCTTTGGGTGGCCTACATGGGACCTATGGTCCGATTGAACAATCGAGAGATGAAAAAAGTCCCGGTGGGCTCTGGAGAGAGGCTAGACCAGGGGTCTGCAACCTGCGGCTCTGGAGCCACATGTGACTCTTTGGTCCCTCTGCAGCGGCTCTTTCAAGCTTTGACCAAAATTGACATAAAACTGATTTTTATTGGTTTTAACTAAAAGGGCTATTTTTAGCAGATTTCCTGTAATTTATTTTGCAAATATATGAATACTAGAAACCTTACAAGGAGTAAGACATACTCACTTTCACTTTATGCTTTATTTCTTCAAAGTAGGATACATAATTTTCTACAATTAAAAAAAATCACAGAAGAATGCATAGTTTATTGTTTTAGTTTTTAGAAACTGGGCAAAAACTATATATATATTTTCCTTCTTTACAAGAATATTGTCTTTTATTTTGTCTTATAATGTAAAAATTCAGCGGGTTCGGATGTTGTCAGTCCATACAATGGGCGTTATCATCTGTTATCATCCCCATATATAGCGGCAAAACTGTCCAATCTACCTCCTAGCATGTTTAAAAGAATGTTATCAGTGTTGTAATCGCTGTGAGAAGGCAGCGTGTTTCCGTAAACCCGGAAGTATAGTGGGTTTTTTTTTCAGCTTATGTAACCATTTTCCTGAACCTAACCTTAAACCTGACCCAGAGGACCAACCCTACACCTAACCCCCTTACCCTTTTGCCTAAACCTAACCAAGACCCTAAACCTAACGCCAGAGGTTTTACTCTAAACTTTTAACACGTAGCTAAAGACGGAGCCTGCTGTCATCGCTTGTAACGGTGACAACGTACTTTTAAACCTCCTAGGAGGTACAGGTGGGGCAATCTGACGGCTACGTATGGGGATGATAATAACTGATAAGGGCCATTTTCATTTCATTTATTTATTTATTTAAGTTAGGACAATGCATATTAATCAACATAACAGCAGTTAGCATCAATGTAAATATGCCGGAGTTAGCACAATAGCTAATTTTCATCTGTTGTCCTAAGGCAGGTTAAGAATAAGAAACGTCCCATAAAACAAAAGAGCGGAGAAAAATACAAACATCACCTATATAGCACATAACACAACATAAAATTACAATAAAAATATGATGCCATAAGAAAATAGACAAAGTAATCTACACATGAGTGCACTTCTGATTAGTTTTCAGCCAAACCATTTTATGGTTGATAAGATCCGACGCGGGTGTAAAAATTTCAATAACTGTTAAAAATAATTAAATATTTTTAGTTTTATAAAATCACCCCTATGTCCAGAAAAGAGCCCTCCAACAAACTTAAAGTGGTCCGTTGGCCACCAGTTGAGAATTTCAATTGTAGCAGGTATTGTGGCTCCGGACACGTTTAGTTTAGTGAACAAAGGGGCAGAAATGGCTCTTTTGATCAGAAAGGTTGCAGACCCCTGGGCTAGACCTACGGAGGCATGCGTCCCCATTCGGAAGTCTTTTTTGTGGGCCAGCTAAGCTCTTGGGTTCACCGATGAGTTCACCGATGAGTTTGCAGATGACACAACAGTGGTAGGTCTCATCAGCAACAACGATGAGACGGACTACAGGAACGAGGTGAGCCGCTTGGTCTTGTGGTGCGGACACAACAATCTCACTCTCAACGTGGAGAAGACAAAGGAGATTGTCGTGGACTTCAGGAAGAGGGATGCCCAACATGCCCCTCTGACCATCAACAGCACCGCAGTGGAGAGAGTGGACAGCACCAAGTTCCTGGGAGTGCACGTCTCGAAGGACCTGTCCTGGAGCAGGAACACTGCAGCACTGGCCAAGAAGGCTCACCAGCGCCTCTACTTTCTCCGCAAGCTGAAAAGGGCTGGAGCTTCAACCCCCATCATGTGCACCTTCTACAGAGGTGCCATAGAAAGTGTCCTGACCAGCTGCATCACGGTGTGGTTTGGTGCATGTACTGCATCATGCCGCAAGAGCCTCCAGCGCATCGTGAGAGCAGCTGAGAAGATCGTCGGCACCTCCTTGCCCTCACTGCAGGACTTACACAGCAAACGCCTCACTCGGAAAGCCCACTGCATGGCAGGTGATCCCACACACCCACTACACAGCCGCTTTAGACTGCTGCCATCAGGGAGGAGACTGAGGAGTCTCCAGGCTCGTACCAGTAGACTGAGAGACAGCTCTGTTCATCAGGCAGTCAGAATGCTAAACACTCTGCCTGCTCTGCCTCCCCTCCCATTTGAACTGCCTTAACACAAAAAACTTTCTCACACATTACCACTCAACACAAAGTTTTTAACACTGGACTCTGTGTCATCAAACGGGTTATTCACTAAACTCTCGGTCATGTGCTCATTCAGTTTGCACTACTTCTCATATTTGCACTAATGTTTGTATTACATTACTGCCTATAGTCATACTACTGTTTACATTCACTGTTTACATTTATTAATACGGTTTACATTTATTACTACTGCTTTACATTTATTACTACTGTTTACATTTACACTACTTTTATCTACACTACTGCTGATACATATACAGTATTCTCTGACTAGCCTTATCTAAGGATGCCAAATGTGCCTTATGTGCCTCACTGCATATGCCACTTTGCCTATATACCAACATCAAATACCTCATACATATACTGTGTACATTAACTTATATGCTGCTGTGCCACTCTTTGCAAATGTCAATGCTAGAACCTTCAGTTTATTTTATAGATATACTTTTTATACTACTATGCAAAAACTCAGGACAGTATTACACTTTTATTATTTCATTTTATGCTTATGTTCATTGGGTGTTTGGTGTTTTAGGGGTGTTTGGTGTTTCAGTGTTGGTGTAAATTTTCATACTTTTATACTATTATGAAAAAACTCAGGACAGTGTTACACTTTTACTATTTTATGCTTATGTTTATTAAATGTTTTAGTGTTTAGTGTTTAGATGGTTACTGTTGCACCGAGGGACTGAGAGAAACGCAATTTCGGTCCTGTGTATGTCCTGTACATATTGCAGTTCTGACAATAAAGTTGACTTTGACTTTTGACTTTGAGTCTTGGGTTCCAGTTCTTCTCTGTTTGGGTTCCGTGCAGATCTCTACATCTGCTACAGAAGTCACTGTAATAAGCACCAAACTTTTTCAGATTGGATCAAAACTTTCCCTCCATTTCAGCAGAAAGCAATGGCTGGAAGCACTGTTGGGAATTCTGGGTAGTGCACTATTGGCTTCTGGGAAATATAGTCCTTTTGAGCGGCAATTCAGTGTAGGCTTATTAAGAGAAAACTATAAAATAGTAGCGCCTGTCTGAAGTATTTTATTGTTTCGTTAAGTTTATTCTGTACAGTATCCGGTACTGTCCCAATCATGTGAGTAATATTAAAGTTTGCATGTGAGTAATATTAAAGTTTGCAATCATGTATCACGTACAATTTTTTTTCCTCGTGTTCAATCCTACTTTGAAAATCTGCGAAAGAGCGAGTCTGCGAAAGTTGAACAGCGACGTAGTGATGGATTACTGTACAGGTAGCCCCCGACTTACGAGCGAGTTCCGTTACAACGAGGTGCTCGTAACACGGAAATCTCGTAATTTGGAACGGCCGCCACGTGTCTCGTAAGTCCGGAATTTCGCTCGTAAGTTGGAACGGTTTTGCTAGCGCGACTACAAACACTCGTTTTTCATCGAAAAACTGCTTATGAGTGCATAAAAATGATCGGAAACGTGTGTCCACATGTTTAGCTAACGAACTGTGGTGAAAAAACACAGAAAAACTCAGTATTTTTTGCGTTTTTTCCAAAAATTTGCCAGCTCGTAAGTCCGGAACCTTGTAAGTTAGAGCGCTCGTAAGTCGGGGACTACCTGTACTGAGCAATGCACATTAAATTGAGCAGCACTTTATGTGCATTACATGTATTTAATATTTATTGTGGTTATTGTATTAATTACACATATGTTTAAATTTACATACTAACAGGGCTTTCCTTTGTGTTAAACACTCGTTAGTTGTTTCTTTATCACATACAGGACAAATATAATCACTCCTGGCATCACTGAAACGACGCAATATAGATCACACAAATGTGATTTAACACATTGTTTTATGTCGATGCAGAATTTTTTTTTATAAAACAGCATAAAATGAACCAAAATATGTTGAAAATAAACGATGAGAGGAAAAAAAAAAACTACAACTCAAATTGTCATGTTTTCAGACTGCATTAGTTTAGAAATCTCTTTGAAAGAATTGGGAGTTTGTCATATTGTAAAGAGATATTTCTGTTTTAGACACCATTTTCTTTAACTCGCAAATCAAACCCTATTTTAACCATTAAAGCTTTTTATGTTAGTTTGTGAGATGCAT
>JBBPBX010011949.1:0-54975 GCA_038048925.1 Garcialebias charrua | reverse complement strand
GGACACTATGTGATACATCAAAAAACTCTACCAGCAAGCAACAGTTATGACAAATCACATTTATGCATTTTGAGGTTGAGGCAGTGAGATTTCTGTCCATGAGCCATTTCCAGATAGCAACAGTTTGTCACGAACCCAAAATGACCGGACCAAAATCACCACAAAAGTTTAGACAATTAAATCAAAGTTTTTATTTTCTTTGTTCTGCTCTGATTGGCTCTGGTGTCGATCAGGGACCACTGGCTGGAACGAGTCTGTAGGATGAGGAGAACGGTTAGTGGTCTGATGGTGAAAACTAATATTTAACAGTCAATGAGAAATAACCACTAACCGTCTCACAGATGGATGGGTTTTCCGAGCGGGGAGAAACTCCAGCTGATCAGGTCCAGCGGGGAGAAACTCCAGCTGATCAGGTCCAGCGGGGAGAAACTCCAGCTGATCAGGTCCACTGCGGGGAGGGGCTGATGCCGGTGAAGGAAAACAGCCGGCCGCAGCGAGGCGTGACGTAATCCAGCAGATGAAGGAACACACCAGGACGCAGGAGAGCAGATGATCCAAATAGGGGCAGGCGATGAGACGAAGTCAGGCGATCCAGGGTCAGTCACATTAATCCAGCAAACGACAGTCCGAGAGGGAGAAGGCAGAGGCAGGTGTGCAGGCAGGCGAGACGTCAGAACCAGGAAATCAATGAGGCGAGGATACATGAAACAGGAAGAGGGACAGAAACGGGCGCGGGATAACTACTTGCTGTGAACAGTTTTCGACTATCTGGCAAATACCTGGTGTGAGAGTCTGGCTTATAAAGGGTGTAGCAGCAGGTGCAGCTGATTTGAAACTAATCAGCGCAGCGGTGAGGACAAACCGGTTTCAAAATGAAGACAAACCTAAACCCACACACCGACAGGAGACAGAACAGAATCCAGAAGCAACAAGCAGTGTACAGAGTGGTGTTAAAATCTAACCTAACAGGCGTGAATCGTGACATATCCCCACCTCAAGGGACGCCTCCTGGCGTCCCACCTGGTTGGTCCGGATGGAGCCTGTGGAAGCTAGAGATGAGGGACCTGTCCAAAACATGGCGGGAGGGAACCCAGGACCGCTCCTCCGGGCCATACCCCTCCCAGTCAACCAGGTACTGGAGGCCGCGGCCCCTCCGTCTAGAACGGAGGAGGCGACGGACAGTATAGGCGGGAGACCCGTCGATAAGGCGGGCAGGAGGAGGGGACCGAACAGGGGGGTGAAAACCAGAGGTTACCACAGGCTTGACACAGGAAACATGAAACGTGGGGTGGACACGGAAGGACTTGGGCAGGGAGACACGAACAGAAACGGGGTTGATGATTTTGGAAATGGGAAAAGGACCGATAAAACGGGGGGCAAGCTTACGGGACTGTGCCTTGAGGGGGAGATTCTTGGTGGAGAGCCAGACCTTCTGACCCACCTTGTAGTCGGGTTGAGGGGTCCTGCGGCGGTCGGCTTTTCTAATATAGACCGCCGTAGTTTTGAGCAAGGCCCGTCTGGCTCTCCTCCAGACCCTCTGGCACCTGAGGGCCGCTAGATGGGCAGAAGGGACAGCAGCGTCACGTTCCTGAACAGAAAAGACAGGGGGTTGATAACCGAACACAACGTAAAAGGGGGAAAGACCAGTGGCCGAGGAAGGGAGAGTATTAATGGCATGTTCCACCCAGGGGAGAGCGGAGGACCACTTTTCAGGGTCCTGCTGGCAAAGGAGTCTAAGCTTACCCTCCACCTCCTGGTTAGCCCTCTCAGCCTGGCCGTCAGTCTCAGGATGGAAGCCAGAAGAGAGATTGACGGAAATCCCAAGCAGGCTACAGAACTCCCTCCAGAAGAGAGAGACAAACTGAGGGCCCCTGTCAGAAACAATGTTAAGAGGGAGCCCGTGAAGTCTGTAAACTTCACGGGCCATGATGTGGGCTAAGTCCTTAGAAGACGGTAGTTTCTTAAGGGGTACAAGATGAGTCATCTTGGAGAAACGATCTACAATGGTGAGAATGACCGTGTAGCCTTCTGAGTTGGGGAGACCAGTGACAAAGTCCATACCAATGTGGGACCAGGGACGAGAAGGACAGGGAAGAGGACGAAGAAGTCCAGAGGGGGGACGCCTAGAGGTTTTGGACTGGGAACAGGCGGGACAAGAACGTACAAAGGTATCAACATCCTTGGACAGGGTCTCCCACCAGAACAGGGACCGGACCAAAGCGAGGGTCTTGGTTAGGCCCGGGTGACAGAAGAGACGAGAGCTATGACCAAACTCCAACACCTTCCTGACCCAATCAGGAGGGACATAAAGACGATCCCTCGGACATTCAGGAGGTGGAGGAAGTGATTGGTTGAGACGTTTCAGGTCAGATTCTAAGCGGGTGGTAGCTAGACGGGTAGACTCTGGGAGGATGTAGTCCTTCTCAACCCCAAGGGAAGGAGAGTCGCCCTCAGAAATACGAGACAGAGCGTCAGGTTTAACGTTCTTCTCGCCCGGACGATAGGACAGGGTGAAATTAAACCGGGAGAAAAAAAGTGCCCACCTGGCCTGGCGGGGGTTTAAGCGGCGAGCTGACTGGAGATACTCTAAGTTCTTGTGGTCAGTCCACACTAGGAAAGGAAACCTTGAGCCCTCCAGCCAGTGGCGCCACTCCTCCAGAGCCAATTTGACAGCCAACAGCTCCCGATCGCCTACGTCATAGTTTCGTTCGGCTGACGAGAGACTCCTAGAGAAGAAAGCACAGGGGTGAAGACGGCCCTCTTGGCTACGTTGGCTGAGAACAGCCCCCACCCCTGTACTAGAGGCGTCAACCTCCACAACAAAAGGTTCATCAGGGTTGGGGGCCTGGAGGACGGGAGCGGAAGAAAACAGAGATTTGAGTGTGGAAAAAGCCTCATCGGCGAGTGGAGTCCAAAAGAAACGTGTCTTAGTAGATGTGAGAGCATGAAGGGGTTTGGAGATTTGACTGTAACCCTTGATAAAACGTCTATAAAAGTTAGCAAACCCCAGAAACCGTTGGAGCTGTTTACGGTCTCTGGGGACAGGCCAGTCCAAGACAGCTGTAATCTTGCTTTGGTCCATCTCCATCTTATTAGGAGAAATAACAAAACCCAAGAATGAGGTGGTGGAAACATGAAAATCACACTTCTCAGCTTTGACATAGAGACCATTCTGTAGTAGCCGAGTGAGAACGGCCCGTACCTGTTGTCGGTGTGTGGCAAGATCTTTTGAAAAAATTAAAATGTCATCTAAATAAACAAAAACAAACCGATTAATCATGTCTCTCAGAATGTCATTCACCAAGTTCTGAAACACGGCGGGGGCATTGGTTAGTCCAAAAGGCATGACTAAGTACTCATAATGACCGGTGGGGGTGTTGAAAGCGGTTTTCCACTCATCCCCCTCACGAATGCGAACAAGGTGATATGCATTGCGTAGATCTAACTTTGTGAACAGGTTGGCTCCTTGTAGAAGTTCAAAAGCAGAGTTCATGAGCGGTAGAGGGTATCTGTTCTTAACAGTAATCTTGTTGAGACCTCTGTAATCTATACAAGGACGGAGTGATCCATCCTTTTTGCCAACAAAAAAGAATCCCGCCCCGGCTGGAGAGACAGATGGCCGAATGATGCCCGCCTGGAGGGACTCCCTGATGTAGTCCCTCATAGTTACTTGTTCCGGAGCAGAAAGAGAGTAGAGAGCGCCCCTGGGGGGAGTGGAGCCGGGAAGTAAGTCTATAGGGCAGTCATAAGGACGGTGAGGAGGCAGGGCGGTGGCTCTGGACTTGTTAAACACCTCTTTGAGGTCGTGATATTCGATGGGAACCTTAGAGAGATCAGGATAATAATCCTCAGAAACAGTCACAGAGTCTTTAGACAGCACAGCGTCCATGAGGCAGGAGGACAAACATTCCTCAGACCAGCCTAAAATCTCCCCACCTCTCCAATCAAAATGAGGGTTGTGTTTTTTCAGCCAGGTAGCACCCAATATTATCGGTGAGTTAGGAGAGTTGATTACCAAAAAGTTTATTGTTTCTTTGTGATTACCCCCTACATGTAACGTGACTGGTTCAGTGATCTGAGACGCAGTGTTTAATGGGTGACCATCCAAGGCCACCACAGAATGTTTTTTAGGGGAATTAAGAACCTTAATCCCTGACCTGACTGCAAACCCATAGTCAATGAAGTCAGTATCAGCCCCGGAGTCAATGAACACTTTAATGGAGGTGGGTGACTTACCCGGGACGACGAGGTCTGCACTCAGGGCAAACGGTGAGAGGAGTTCAGACTCTTGAGTCCCGCTCAGTGAACATCCCCTCGCGTTCACTGAGCAGGTCCTTTTACCGGACAGGAGGAGGCGACGTGTCCAGCACCACCACAGTAAAAACAGAGGTTATTTTTGCGTCTTCTCTCACGCTCGGCAGGAGTGAGTCGGCTACGGCCCAGTTGCATGGGTTCCTCCGTGGGGAGAGATGCAGGTCTAGGAGGTAGGTTCAGAGTGTGAACAGGCTGCCGGACTTCATCCACAAACTTGGTGATTGGTGGGCGGCGAGAACCTCGATCCCTCGAGCGCTCAGCCAAACGAAGGTCCACCCTGGTGGCTAACTCTTCGAGGTCCAGAAGTGACTCAGGGTAACGTTTTAGTGCTAGTCCATCCTTAATGTTGTCATTAAGTCCCCGAAAAAAGGCATCTGTGAGTGCCTCCTCGTTCCAGTGGCTGCCTGCAGCAGTAGAATGAAAGTCAATGATATATTCAGTAACTCGACGGTTACCTTGTGTGATGGAGAAGAGGCGTCTGGCCGCCTCTCGCTCAGGAAGAACGGGATCAAAGACTCTGCACAGTTCCTTGGCAAAATTCTGAAAAACATAGCAAAAACGTGAATCCCGTTGCCATTCGGTGGTTCCCCACCTCTTGGCTACCTTCTGAAAAACAAGGAGGTCAAGGACCAAACTCATGTTGGCTACCAACAAATTGCATTTATATAAAGTAGCTGTCCTACTATAAAATGAAAAGTGGTCAGCATTTGTTTGAGTTGTTCTCAACGGAAGAGTTGAGATTTAAGAGGATTTCTAAAGTTACAAAGTGACAGCCCTGTTCAAACAACTGCTTAAAGCAACTTCTAAAACTCAAACTGAAGACACCAAGATGTTCTGTGTCCTGCAGACAAATCTGAAGTCCCACAGGATGCTTCAAAGTTCACCAAGAAGGTTCAAAGTCTAATGGGAAAGTTAGAGGTCAATCAAACAGGATCATCCTATTGGACCTTGATCCACACTGTTGGTCCAACAGTGAGATTTAAAGTCCAATAGAAAGGTTAATTTTACAAATGGTAACTGAATATACTTTTACAGCAATGGAGTGACATTACAGATGGCTCTAATGAGAAATAAGGCAGATTCTGTCCAACAGCAACGTTTCTGATATTTTAGTGCCTATCTGTCCTGGAACAGAAATCTCCTCTTAAGAAAACTTCATTTAGATTAACGAGTTTCCATATAGATTCACAAATTCCACATATTAAAGATCATAATAGATCATATTAAAGATAAAGGATACAGCACTAGCATGGTTGATACCGACAAATACAGCCACGCAGCGCATCACACTCGACCACTCCCGCTTGAACTTGTGTGGTTTGCCGAGCCGACTGTCGATGCAGGGGTACAACAACCCAATCATTGCTGCAGGGAGGGAAAACAGGACAGAATGATGGGTAAAAAACAAAAATCTGAACCAACATTGATGGTTCTCTTCTGTACTTATTACATTAATGGAAAAAACACAGAACAGGTCAACCAGTTTTTCTGACAGGCATCACAAAGGTCAGCAAACACCGCTTCATTATGCTAAAACTATGCTGGATTTGGTGATGGAAGCACTCAGTAGAGAAAGAGTAGTTTATGTAAAGGATCGCTCCTACTGGCAGGTAAAACAGTAACAGCATTATAATTAGCTTGATTTCTCCTCCGTGTTAGTTTATCAGCCATACACGTGAAGAACCTTTGACCCAGGTAGTGCAGCTTTTCAACAAATTAATTTTGTACTGTCAACAAGATGCAGCAGCTCTCCCCGGGGCTGTAGTCTCAGAGGACGTGTTGAAGCGTGGTGAGGATGAAAGCTCGTCTCTGGGGAAGACGAGAGCCTCGAAGTTGTAGTGGTTTGTAACTGAGCCACCTGGGATCAAGCAGCGCATCCAGCTGTGTACGAGGAGACAAGAATCCAATAAAGCTGGCCAGTGAAGCCTGGTGCTCTCTGTGGTGTGGTGGAGCATCTGTGTACATCTCTACATGCCTTCTTACTAGATATAAATTTATAGAATTACCTGAAGCTGTTTTAATGTCTGACCAACCGTTTGTTTCCCCTCAGCAGTGTCACATTTCACACACGTCACACACTACCAGCTGTCATGGGTGCTACGACTGCATACACACATCTAAATACAGGTCTGAACGGCCTCAGTGTGTGTTCTGAACGTTCTCCATCAAACCACCTTTGGAGGTGGTCTAGACCCATTTATTGACGTCTGTTGTGAAGCGAAACACTGTCCGTCTGTCCAAGTTGTGACATTGCAACTTCCATTTTGGTGCGTGGCTACATCTAGGTATAAAATGGCTGCCACGTCAAAATCCATGATGGCCAACATCAATACATGTAAACCTGCCAACACAACCATTTGAGGAAATTATGTTTTCTACTTTTTAATCTGCTTAAAGGAGTAGATTCCTCAAAATGATTGGGGTGGCCCTTAAGGTGCCCTTTTAGATTAATCTATGGAGGCCGTGGTCACCATTAGCCACCTTGTAGCTCCACCACTGCACCTTCTGGTAGATTAATTTGCTCCCTCCACTCACCAGGATTTGTAAATTTACGTGAAAATAAGTGAGGTACGGACTTCCATTTTGGTGTGTGGGTGCAGCTAGGTTTAAAAAAAGGTCGATATAAATTCATTCAACCTTTATTTAGTCAGGTAAATCTTATTGAACCTCATGGGCTCATTTACGAAAGCGACCTGCTAAAACTAAAGAACGATGAACAGCAATGGTAGAATTTCCTTAAACAATAAACAAACAATAAACAATAAACAATAGAAAACAAAAAAGAGAAAAAAACAAAAGAAAGAAATACTTTTTTTTTTTTAACAAAGTATCAAAAAACGAGCAAAACATAAGGTAGACGTATAAAATCAAAGACAGGAACAAATCTGCATTGGTTTTTGCCAGGATTCCAACAGATTCTGAAAACCATTTAGAGAAGTCAAGGTCGAGAGCTTAAAAAATGATGTGGCCACATTAAAATCCAAGATGGCTACCACCACATAGATCAGTACATGTGAACTGAAGCTCTAGACTGTGCCCTCTCTAAGTGGCTTCAAACATCTACTAAGGTCATGGCAAAAACCAATGCAGACATGTTCCTGTTTTTAGTATTTTACATTGTTTTATAATGTAACTGTTCTTGTTTCGTTTTTATATAATTTATTTTATTTACTTTATATGATTGTCTGTTGTCGTCTGTACCCCATCCATGTTCTTTAAATCAGGTCTCTCTTGTAAATGAGTCCTCGAGGCTCAATGAGACTAACCTGTAGAAATAAAGGTTGAATGAAAACTGGTCCACTGGCCTTTTATTTGAGGAAATTATGCTTTCTCGTTTTTATATTCTTTCCAGGATTTCATTTACAAGAGAGACCTGATTTGCTTAAAGGTACAGTTTTCTCAAATGATCGGGGTGGCCCAAGATTAATCGATGGTGGTGAAGGCCACCACTGGCCACCTCGTGGCTCCTCCACTGCACCTGGTGGTGGATAAAATGTCTCCGTCCTCTCTCCAGGATCCGTCACTCTGCACTGCCTCGGGCAAGAAAAAGACACTCCCTCTGTTCTCCACAGTGTAACTCCTCCCACTTGAACATCTTGCACCAAAAACATTCAGGTTTTCTTACATTCTCTGTTCAATTCCAGTAAAGAAATTAAAGACATCTCCCAAACTACAAACATTCACTATAGATGGGGGACATCGACGGACAGCTTGTTCCCATTAGTTAGTCAGAAGCCAGTCAGTCCTGAGCTGGCTGTAGGACCTCAAACTAATCTGATGTGGACCCTCAAGAGGTTTTACTTGAACGTCTACGGATTGTAAAAAATAAAAAGTTAACCCTTTACATTAAAGATAAATAAAACGGCAGCGTTAAAGAGCCCTTCTCTATAATGATATCTGTTCTGTGGGGACTTTATCAATCAGGGTGGATTATCATAAGGTTAAGTTTAGTTTGTTAGGATTGTTTTAGAAGTGACTGGAGCCACTGCGGTCACTGTGAGCCATAATGTGAACACAGAACTGACGATCCATCCACAGTGATGAAACAGCCTGTTGCACTGTGGTGGAGTTTTAATGTGAGACAGGCTTTAGTTTCAGGTCTGAACAGGGCCTTTGCTGAACCAGTACCAGCTGGTAATCTGAAAACACCACATGGGAGTCATGGCTGCAGAACACCAACAGACTTTAAAAATATATATATTGTTACAAAGCACAGATTTTTTACTGAAGAAACAGAACAAACTGCTCAGTATGCATGCTGATAATGCTACAATTGTACTACCCTGCAGTACTAATGTAGGAGGAGGAACACCTGGCGCAGTGGTGCAGAGACAATAACCTCTGCATCAGTGTGAAGAAGACCAAGGAGATGGTGGTTGATCTCAGATGGGACAAGGATCCTCTTCATCCCCTACACATCGGAGGAGCAGCTGTGGAGGTGGTCTCCTGCTACAGGTACCTTGGGGTGCATCTATCCAGTGACCGCACCTGGAGAGCCAACACTTCCTGTCTGGTCAAGAAGGCCCACCAGCGTCTCTACTTCCTCAGGAAGCTGCAGAGAGCTGGACCTCCTGGGAGTTCTTTTATTTTTATTTGCTGTGTTTATCCATTTGTTTACAGACTTTAACCCAACTGGTCATTTCCTACTCCTACATAAACGTGAACAATTAGGAATCAAAGATTTTGTAGTTAAGAAGAATAACCTGTGGTGTTCCACAAGGCTCACTACAGGGACCAAAATGATTTCTAATGAATAAAAATGATATTTGTTCCATAACCAAGTTAAAACCTAAAATGTTTGGTACAGTAGTTGTATAAAGTTAGAGAAATATGGATGTCAAATGTTTACACATTTTGTTCATATTCATGTAATTTTGTGTATAAAATTATATTTAAAACCAATCTAAACCCAATACAGTATTTAAACTTTAAAAAGAGATATCTCTATAATACATAAAAAAAAACATGTTTTTTTGTTCCAGATTATTCAGATTTACAGTTTTTTTGGGACAGATGAGCTCAACGGGACTAATCAAACAACAACAACTTGAATATGTGTCGTAAGAGTTTCTCAGCTCTCAGGACATCAAACAGCACAGAGGAGCAGTGAGAAGTATCTGTAACGCTGCAGAGCACTCTGACTCACCTGAGGCGGTGCCACAGCAGGGAGGCACCCACCACGCCGAGGAGAAGATACTGCTGATGACGTCTGGAGGGAAAAGGGTGACGTTTCTCTGCACCTGAAGTAAGTTCAACACCAGAGCCAAGAAGACGCCCACAGAGAACAGCATTCCTCCTCGGATGAACAGGTTAGTGGTCCTGGAAAGAAACGTATTAAAGACAACTGATGGGAACGAGCCATGGAAAATGAGGTGGCCACTGCTATTCCTGGTGGATGCCAGAAGACAAACATTCAAAGAATGTTGAGCTGACCTGTTAGTGATGATTGAGATATACGGTCCACGAGGACACTGCAGTGTCTCTGTGGGACCCGGCCGTTGCTGCTGGTCACTGGACACTGCACCGTTGCTCATGGTGGTCAGTGTTCGGGACATTCAGAAGACCGGGTCAGAAAAAATGTGGAATGATGAGTAAGCTCCTTTTCCACAGCTGGACCAGGTGACATCCTGACATCCATAAAAACAAAAAAACAAACATTATTATTATTAGCAGGGAACATCCACATGTTCTCACCACAGATCACAATGTCATCTGCAAACATCATAGTCCATGGGGATTCCTGCCTGACCTCATCTGTTAGTCGGTCCATCACCAGAGCAAACAAGAAGGGGCTCAGAGCCGATCCTTGATGCACTCCCACCTCCACCTTGAAGCTATCTGTCACTCCTACAGCACATCTCACCACTGTCCTGCTGTCTTCATACATGTCCTGCTGTCCTCATACATGTCCTGCTGTCCTCATACATGTCCTGCTGTCCTCATACATGTCCTGCTGTCCTCATACATGTCCTGCTGTCCTCATACATGTCCTGCTGTCCTCATACATGTCCTGCTGTCCTCATACATGTCCTGCTGTCCTCATACATGTCCTGCTGTCCTCATACATGTCCTGCTGTCCTCATACATGTCCTGCTGTCCTCATACATGTCCTGCTGTCCTCATACATGTCCTGCTGTCCTCATACATGTCCTGCTGTCCTCATACATGTCCTGCTGTCTTCATACATGTCCTGCTGTCTTCATACATGTCCTGCTGTCCTCATACATGTCCTGCTGTCCTCATACATGTCCTGCTGTCCTCATACATGTCCTGTACCAGTCTAACATACTTTTCTGCCACTCCAGATTTCCTCATGCAATACCACACCTCTTCTCTTGGTACCCTGTCATATGCTTTTTCTAAATCCACAAACACACAATGGAGTTCTTTCTGACCCTCTCTGTACTTCTCTATCAACATCCTCAAAGCAAAGATGGCATCTGTGGTGCTCTTTCTTGGCATGAAACCATACTGCTGCTCACAGATAGTCACCTCTTGTCTAAGTCTTGCTTCCACAACTCTCTCCCAGATCTTCATCGTGTGGCTCATCAACTTAATTCCCCTGTAGTTGCTACAACTCTGTACATCACCCTTGTTCTTAAAAATGGGAACCAGCACACTTCTTCTCCATTCTTCAGGCATTTTCTCACCCTCAAATATTCCATTAAATATTTGAGTCAAAAACCTCACTGCCACCTCTCCAAGACATTTCCAAACCTCCACTGGTATGTCATCAGGTCCTACTGCCTTCCCCTTCTTCATTCTTTTCAGAGCTTTCCGGACTTCACCCTCACTAATCTTTCCCACTTCCTGGTCCACAGTTTCTATGACCTCCACTCTTCTTTTTCTTCATTCATTAGCTCCTCAAAGTAATCCTTCCACCTTCCTGTCACACTCCTCACTTGTTAGAACATTACCATTCCTATCTTTAATAAGCCTAACCTGCTGCACATCCTTTCCAACCTGATCCCTCTGTCTTGCCAATTGGTACAAGTCCTTCTCTCCCTCTTTAGTGTTCAGCCTCCCATACAACTCATTGTACGCCTTATGCTTTGTCTTTGCCACCTCCCCCATTGCTCTACGTTTCATCTCCTTATATTCCTGTCTCCTCTCTTCAGTCCTCTCACTGTCATATTTCTTCTTGGATAACCTCTTTCTTTGAACAGCGTCCTGCACTTCACTGTCCAAATGACACACCAAGTACCTTCCTACCCGTCTATACTGTGTTGATGTTGTAGTAGCCCAGTCAGCTGGAAGCTAATTCATACCAATCTTAAAAAGCACAATAAAGAAATATATTTTACTGACGAGTTTTTTGACGAGAGAAGTGAAAACGGTCACTATGATTTTTAATGTACAGTAGTTTTTTTTAACTTGCTTTCAGTTTTGGAGACCTTCAATTTGTATTATTTTTACCAATGGGACTATTTTCTTCCTTTGTTTTCATTTTGAATTTGTCATTTAGACATGGAGGAAACCATACATATGGGTGATTGATTGGTAACAGGAGTGAGGTTTGGACTTCAGGGTCATTACTGCCGGACTGCGTTTCTACAGAACAAACAAATGACTAAACCCTCATTTACATGATCCAGTAGTTTCGGTGCCGGTGTGAAGGAACTACAGTACTGTAGTGGTTCCGTCTGTTAGCTAGCTAGCTGAGACTCATTAGTCGAAGCGTTTTTCGTTATAAAGTGTCTGAAGTTTTTTTTTTTTTACCTTATTGTGACTGAAACCGTCCCGGAACACAGTCCCACTGTTCACCAGACATTAAAAGTGCTTCACCGAGGAAAGAGCTGGACTGAAATGATGTATTTATCTAAAAACAGCCCTTTGTTTCTCTTACTGACGGAACTTCCGGTCGGTGCTCGAAAACCAATCAGATTAGACGTCTATGACGTAAGCGCGTACGCAAAGCCAATTTATCACGTGACTGAAGAATTAATTTTCCCTAATGAAATGTTCTGTTTCAGTTTGTTTCATTGTGTAAATTACATTATACACGAGAGCTGGTTTAGACTTCACATTTAGAAAAATTATTTTCGAGTTTTTTAATATTTTTTTTCATTCAACCTTTATTTAGACAGGTTAATCTCATTGAGCCTCGAGGACTCGTTTACAAGAGACCTGTCTACAAACTAAAGAATGGTGACAACAGCAACAGTAGAGTTTCCTTGAACAATCAACAATAGACAAACATAAGAGAGAAATACTGATTTTTTTAAAAAATTTAACAAGTTAAAACAAAAATATCAAAGTAGCAAAACGGACAGATTATAGATGGTGATATTAAATAACAAAGATGGTGGTGGAGTTTGCACGTTCTCTCCATGCATGCGTGTTTCCTCCGGGTACTCCAGTTTCCTCCCACAGTCCAAAAACATGCATGTTAGGCTGATTGTCTTTATGTGTCCCTGTGATGGACGAGAGACCTGTCCAGGATGTCCCCGGCCTCTCGCACTGTGATGGCTGGACATGGGCACCAGTGACCCCCGTGTTTGATGGATGGATCCCATTATGGTGAAGACTGGTGAAGAACTTGAGCACCAGATGTTATGCTCAGTCTCTCCCATGTTACCTGCTGATGCTTCAGGTGTCTTGGTTTCATTCATTCATTCAACCTTTATTTATACAGGCTAGCCTCGTTGAGTCACGGGGACTCATTTACAAGAGGGACCTGTCTCACTCACACCAAACAACCATCCACTCTCTCACTCACACCTAGGGTCAATTTAGAGTCACCAATCAGCCTAACAAGCATGTTTTTTGGTCTGTGGGAGGAAACCGGAGTACCCGGAGGAAACCCACGCATGCACGGGGAGAACATGCAAACTCCACCCAGAAAGGCCCGGACCGGGATTTGAACCGGCAACCTTCTCGCTGAGAGGCAGCAGCTCTACCAGTTGTGCCACCGTGCTGGTGGTCTCTCTCTTCCCAGTTTGTCAGGACGGCGCTCTCTTGGTAGATTTACATGTGTCCTTTCATTTGCGATGGATTTAGTAGAACTCCTGCGATGTTTAATAATAATAATAATAATAATGAATTCAATTTATACCGCACTTTTCATTAATAAAAATCTCAAAGTGATATCACTGAACTCTCTGAGTTGGTTCCTTTAAAAAAAACAATGAATCAAAATGAGTCCAACCCTAGAAGCTGATGGGACAGCTCTACACTGCACTCCACCTCATCCAGACCACTCCGGCCCTGTGGGACAGTCACTTACCTTTAATAATCATGGGAGACGAGTCCCCGGGGTCTCATGAGAGCATGGGGGCTTTCAATTAGTCATCAAGAACCACTTAGAGGGCCCTGATGCAGGGACAGGTGCTGAAAACAGTTCAGGTCAGGTTGTAAAGCCTGTCCCCACTGGACCACAGCATGTTCTCACTCCACATTAATATGACCTGTGACCTCCCTTTGGCCTGTTAACCCCCTCACCCCAACTTCTGACACCCTCCCTCTGTATCCAGCAGAGCCAGAAGGCAGAGAATGGTAAATGGTAAATGGAGCTTATTAATATAGTGCTTTCCAGCCCCCTGTGAGGAGCCCCAAAGCACTTTACAATACCAGCCATCCACCCATTCATTCAGACATTCATCACCGGTAGTGGTAGCCTGCCTTGCAAGGCGCCATCCAGACCTACCGGGAGCAACTCGGGGTTAAGTGTCTTGCCCAGGGACACAACGACACATGGTGGGCGGATGCGGGATTCGAACCTCCAACCTTCCGATCAGGGGTCGACTGCCATTACCACTACACCACGGCCGCCCCGTGAAACAGAGAAGTGAAACAGCAGCACCAATCAATGTCGGTGGCCATTTTGTTCTCCTGTGCATGTCCTATGACTGAGGTGGGGGTTTCATGTGTGTAAGATGGGGGTGGGGGGGGCAGCTTTCTCACTCAAGTACTTTCTTTGCTAACATGAATAGGCTTTATTTTTTTTAATTTTTTTATCAAACCTGTAAAAGCTCAGATTTGAAACCGGAACAAATTTCTTCATGATTTTTGAAAATAGCTGCAGATGTATGTTTTTTAAATAATCCCTATTTTGTGTATTTTGGTAGAATATGTGTGCACGCAGCGTACAAATCCACCCCCCGGCCCTTGTCTTTGACAGGCCCCTGACTGTGCACGGTTTGCTGCTCTGCCTCGTCTCCTCAGCAGCTCTGGGAATAGCAGAGTCAGAACACAGACATGAAAACAGACAAATGAACTGCTGAACACAGGTAGTGCACCCCCACCTCCCCACAACCCCCTCCTCCTCAGACACAGGGACACGTCCTCCAAAGCAGAACAAGAAACACATTGTGGTAACACTGCATGCTACAGAAAACACAAGAAGGTCTAATACATCCTAAAAACATGAGCTGACAATTTAATAGTTTCAATTTATGTCAGAAAGGGACGACAGAATAGAAAACAATGTCAGACAGATACACAGATATGGAACATGCAAAGACAGATGTGGAACATGCAAAGACACATATGGAACATGTAAAGACAGATGTGGAACATGCAAAGACATGTATGGAACATGTAAAGACAGATGTGGAACATGTAAAGACAGATGTGGAACATGTAAAGACAGATGTGGAACATATGGAGCCAAGATGGTCTAGTGGCAGGGCTTTTGACTACGGATCCGAAGGTCGCGGGTTCGCGCCCCGGCCACTACCCAGCTTGGGGTGTCTATGAGTGCACACCTATTTCTCCAGCTCCCCGGGCGCTTTCGGGCTGCTCACTGCACCACCTGGTAGGTGGTTGGGTTAAATGCAGAGACGAATTTCGTCTGTGTATGGGAACATACGCAGATGACAGGAATAGACATTATTATTATTATAAAGACAGATGTGGAACATGTAAAGACAGATGTGGAACATGTAAAGACAGATGTGGAACATGTAAAGACAGATGTGGAACATCTAAAGACAGATGTGGAACATGTAAAGACAGATGTGGAACATGTAAAGACAGATGTGGAACATGTAAAGACAGATGTGGAACATGTAAAGACAGATGTGGAACATGTAAAGACACATATGGAACATGCAAAGACAGATGTGGAACATGTAAAGACACATAAGGAACATGTAAAGACAGATGTGGAACATGTAAAGACAGATGTTGAACATGTAGTAGCAGTAGTCGTATAATTTTATTCATTTCATATTAAAAACAATGACAATTTTTTAAAAGAAAAATTAAACAAAACATAAAATGAAAGGAAGCAGAAGAAGAAAACATTTCTTATCATATCTGCTCCTTATCAAACAATCAATTCAAACTATCAGTTCAAACATAAATATACTTATTTGTAATACAAAATAATACAGTCTCATCAGAGATATACAGTCACATCAAAATATCTAATATAATTTGTTAAATTAGAATCAACTTAAATGTAAAGACAGATGTGGAACATGTAAAGACACATATGGAACATGTAAAGACAGATGTGGAACATGTAAAGGCATGAAATATGTAAAGACACATTTGGAACATATGAAGACCCATATGGAACATATAAAGACACATAGAACATGTAAAGACAGATGTGGAACATGTAAAGACATATGGAACATGTAAAGACACATGGAATATGTAAAGACACATATGGAACATGTAAAGACAGATGTGTAACATGTAAAGACACATAAGGAACATGTAAAGACACATATGGAACATGTAAAGACACCTATGGAACATGTAAAGACAGATGTGGAACATGTAAAGACACATAAGGAACATCTAAAGACACATATGGAACATGTAGACACCTATGGAACATGTAAAGACACCTATGGAACATGTAAAGACAGATGTGGAACATGTAAAGACACATAAGGAACATCTAAAGACACATATGGAACATGTAAAGACACCTATGGAACATGTAAAGACAGATGTGGAACATGTAAAGACACATAAGGAACATCTAAAGACACATATGGAACATGTAAAGACACCTATGGAACATGTAAAGACAGATGTGTAACATGTAAAGACACATAAGGAACATCTAAAGACACATATGGAACATGTAAAGACACCTATGGAACATGTAAAGACAGATGTGGAACATGTAAAGACACATAAGGAACATCTAAAGACCCATATGGAACATATAAAGACACCTATGGAACATGTAAAGACACCTATGGAACATGTAAAGACAGATGTGTAAAATGTAAAGACATAAGGAACATCTAAAGACCCATATGGAACATGTAAAGACAGATGTGTAACATGTAAAGACACATAAGGAACATCTAAAGACCCATATGGAACATATCAAGACACATAGAACATGTAAAGACAGATGTGGAACATGTAAAGACACATATGGAACAGGTAAAGACACATGGAATATGTAAAGACACATATGGAACATGTAAAGACAGATGTGTAACATGTAAAGACACATAAGGAACATGTGAAGACACCTATGGAACATGTAAAGACAGATGTGTAACATGTAAAGACACATAAGGAACATCTAAAAACACATATGGAACATGTAAAGACACCTATGGAACATGTAAAGACAGATGTGGAACATGACACATAAGGAACATCTAAAGACACCTATGGAACATGTAAAGACAGATGTGGAACATGTAAAGACAGATGTGGAACATGTAAAGACAGATGTGGAACATGTAAAGACAGATGTAGAACATGTAAAGACAGATATGGAACGTGTAAAAACACATACGGAACATGTACAGAAACATATGGAACATGTAAAGAGACATACGGAACATGTAAAGACACATATGGAACATGTAAATACAGATTTGGAACATGTAAAGACACATATGGAACATACAAAGTATAAAGACACATATGGAACATGTAAATACAGATTTGGAACATGTAAAGACACATATGGAACATGTAAATACAGATTTGGAACATGTAAAGACACATATGGAACATGTAAATACAGATTTGGAACATGTAAAGACACATATGGAACATACAAAGTATAAAGACACATATGGAACATGTAAATACAGATTTGGAACATGTAAAGACACATATGGAACATGTAAATACAGATTTGGAACATGTAAAGACACATATGGAACATGTACAGACAGATTTGGAACATGTAAAGAAGACACATATGGAACATGTAAAGACACATATGGAACATGTAAAGACATCTATGGAACATGTAAAGACAGATGTGGAACATGTAAAGACAGATGTGGAACATGTAAAGACAGATGTGGAACATGTAAAGACACATATGGAACATATAAAGACACATATGGAACATGTAAAGACAGATTTGGAACATGTAAAGACACATACGGAACATCTAAAGACACATATAGAACATAAAAGACACAAGGAACATGTAAAGACACATATGGAACATAAATGTGTATTGTATTAGTTAGAAAATTAGAAAGAGTTAGTCATTTTGTACTGTTGGTTGAAGATTATTATTGTTTAATCTGATTCTTTTGTAAAAAAAAAAGAACACATTTAATAAACATAAACAAAAAAGACACATGGAACATGTAAAGACAGATATGGAACATGTTAAGACAGATGTGGAACATGTAGACACATATGAAATACAAAGTATGTAAAGGCACATATGGAACATGTAAAGACAGCTGTGGAACATGTAAAGACACATACGGAACAAATAAAGACAGATATGGAACATGTAAAGACATACGGAACATGTACAGATGCATATAACAACATGTCAAAACAAGGTACATGTTAAAACACAATTACATAAAAAATGTAATACTGTTTGAAATAGAAATACATTTAAATACAACAAAAAACATTAAAAATGTTGGTAGTAAAACTACATGTAAAAACCGTTGTACAAACAACAACATATACAGTACTTGAAAAACCAGTATTACTTGTAGCAGCTTCACATGAATTGTATTAAAAATAGTTTAATAAAAATCAGCATTATATCTAACAGCAGTGTTTAATTTGTAAAAACTGTGGCTTAGCAGTGCTGTAGAAACATCTGATCTGTAGTCTGTGCTGTAGTGGTGGTCTTTCCAGTGAATGTTGTGCCAGTGCGTGCATGTGTATATCCTGCAAGCTGGCCTGCAGGACAATGATTACAGATGGTGGTGGTGGGGGGGGGGGGCATGTCCTCGGCCAGGGACGGGGATTCTTATGCAAATCAGGGATGCTGCCCACTGAAATGCTCCATTCTTGTAAAACTGAAGATAGAATATAAGATGGACTGTGATGGTTGAGCTATGATGGTGATGCTGTGATGGTGATGCTGTGATGGTGATGCTGTGATGGTGATGCTGTGATGGTGATGCTGTTATGGTGATGCTGTTATGGTGATGCTGTAATGGTTATGATATGATGGTGATGCTGTGATGGTGATGCTGTGATGGTGATGATGTGATGGTGATGCTGTGATGGTGATGATGTGATGGTGATGCTGTTATGGTGATGCTGTGATGGTGATGCTGTTATGGTGATGATGTGATGGTGATGCTGTGATGGTTATGATGTGATGGTGATGCTGTGATGGTGATGCTGTTATGGTGATGCTGTTATGGTGATGCTGTGATGGTGATGCTGTTTTGGTGATGCTGTGATGGTTATGATGTGATGGTGATGCTGTGATGGTGATGCTGTGATGGTGATGATGTGATGGTGATGCTGTTATGGTGATGCTGTGATGAAGATGCTGTTATGGTGATGATGTGATGGTGATGCTGTGATGGTTATGATGTGATGGTGATGCTGTGATGGTGATGCTGTTATGGTGATGATGTGATGGTGATGCTGTTATGGTGATGATGTGATGGTGATGCTGTTATGGTGATGCTGTGATGGTGATGCTGTTATGGTGATGCTGTTATGGTGATGCTGTTATGGTGATGCTGTGATGGTGATGATGTGATGGTGATGCTGTTATGGTGATGCTGTGATGGTGATGCTGTGATGGTGATGCTGATGATGTGATGGTGATGCTGTGATGGTGATGCTGTTATGGTGATGCTGTGATGGTGATGCTGTTATGGTGATGCTGTGATGGTGATGCTGTTATGGTGATGATGTGATGGTGATGCTGTGATGGTTATGATGTGATGGTGATGCTGTGATGGTGATGCTGTGATGGTGATGATGTGATGGTGATGCTGTTATGGTGATGCTGTTATGGTGATGCTGTTATGGTGATGCTGTGATGGTGATGCTGTTATGGTGATGCTGTTATGGTGATGCTGTGATGGTGATGATGTGATGGTGATGCTGCGTTGGTGATGCTGTGATGGTTATGATGTGATGCTGATGCTGTTATGGTGATGCTGTGATGCTAATGCTGTGATGGTGATGCTGTGATGGTGATGCTGTGATGGTGATGATGTGATGATGATGCTGTTATGGTGATGCTGTGATGGTGATGCTGTTATGGTGATGATGTGATGGTGATGCTGTGATGGTGATGCTGTGATGGTGATGATGTGATGGTTATGCTGTCATGGTGATGCTGTGATGGTGATGCTGTGATGGTGATGCTGTGATGGTGATGCTGTTATGGTGATGCTGTGATGTTATGATGTGATGGTGATGCTGTGATGGTGATGCTGTTATGGTGATGCTATGATGGTGATGTTGTGATGGTGATGCTGTTATGGTGATGCTGTGATGGTGAGCTGTGATGGTGATGCTGTTATGGTGATGCTGTGATGGTGATGCTGTGATGGTGATGATGTGATGCTGTGATGATGATGCTGTGATGGTGATGCTGATGATGTGATGGTGATGCTGTGATGGTGATGCTGTTATGGTGATGCTGTGATGTGATTATGTGATGGTGAGCTCTGATGGTGATGCTGTGATGGTGATGATGTGATGGTGATGCTGTGATGTGATGCTGTGATGGTGATGATGTGATGGTGATGATGATGCTGTGATGGTGATGCTGTTATGATGATGTGATGGTGATGCTGTGATGGTGATGCTGTGATGGTGATGCTGTGATGTGATGCTGTGATGGTGATGCTGTGATGGTGATGATGTGATGGTGATGATGATGCTGTGATGGTGATGCTGTTATGATGATGCTGTAATGGTGAGCTGTGATGGTGATGCTGTTATGGTGAGCTGTAATTGCACACAGACGAGGTCTCGGCCCAGAACAATCATAAAGGGGATGTTTCAGACTGGATGCAGAGCGTCACCTACCGGCCTCAGGCTGCTGCTGCTCAGATCTGTAAAACCAGATCCATCCAGACATTTTCTTCCTCTGCTTGGTGGACCTTCAGATATCCATGTGTTGTGATTTAATTTCTCATTAAACATACCTGTGTTCCCTTGTTAGAACAGATCATTATGGCCCAAACTAACCCGATCTCTGGCTTGGACGAGTCCCCCCACCCCCAGATCTCTCCTCATGCGTCACACTTCACTGAGAAGAATAAAAGAGCTGAGTCTCACTCCATGAGAGCTGAGGCTGCTGCTGATTGGCCACCTCCGACACGCCGCTCCTCCACAGCACAACCTGTCACTGTTAATCAGGAGCGGGCCGGGGCTATCGGAGAGGTGAGCCCATTGCTATTCAGGACGAAACAGATGATAAATCATTTGTACATAATTAGTGCTCAGCAAGGTTACAACTGACACCTATTTTCATCTTAATTAGGAGGGAAATTTGTTCCATTAATTTAATTTGGTGTGCATGAGCAGCTTGCTCCTAACTGAGTTAATCTTCCACCTGTCAGGGTGCGATGGAGTCCGGCCTCGGATCACACAAGAACACTTTCTTTCCAGCACACATCTCCAGAGCAAGACGTGAAGCTGCAGCCTGGACCACGTCCTGCTGGGTCAAGAAACAGGCCTGAGGTGACGGATGCCGCCTGACTCTGCCGCCACCAAACCTTCTAGTCCTCCGTCATAAACCAACATGAAAGTTCTATTAATTAGTTTTCAATCTAATGAGCCGAGACATCAGCCATGGGGTACGAAACCTGCAGAAAACACAAGCTTTTGTCCAGACTGGGCTTTTAGCCAAACAAGGCCCGTGGTGTTTGTTTCAGGTCTTTATTTGTATGTATGTTCCTGTTTTTGATTTTCTACATCTGCCTTATAATCTGTCTGTTTTGCTACTTTGATATCTTTGTTTTAACTTGTTTTAAAAAATCTGTATTTCTCTCTTATGTTTGTCTATTGTTGAATGTTTAAGGAAAATCTACTGTTGCTGTTCATTCTTTAGTTTGTAGACAGGTCTCTCTTGTAAATGAGTCCACGAGGCTCAATGGGATTAACCTGACTAAATAAAGGTTGAATGAATTTAAAAACAAATACTGTTGTGAAAGAACATCATTAAACATGTACATGTGTGCATGACACCACTTGTTGTTCAACCATCACCACGACTGGAGCCTGGAGGGGGCTCGAACAGAACTGTCTGTCTCAGGGCCGGCCCAAGCCTCCATGGGGCCCTAAGCGAAATTTGTTTGGAGCCCTCTATTTCTGTTAATAATGTAGATTACTGCAATAAACAGTCAAATCAGATCATTCCCCCACCTAACATAAACTCATTGCAACTCTGACAGCCCTGTTTACATTATCCTATATATGTATCATCCAGTGCAGGGGCGTCAAACTCATTTTTATTCTGGGCCACATCGAGATCATGAATGTCCTCAAAAGGCAGGACACGGCAGAATGTATTGATAAAGCGACCGATTAACAAACTGGTAAAATATAACTTTCTCTGCATTTAATGACTACTTTTAAAAATTAAATATTTTATGTTTGAGTATTTTGGCATTGTAATCACAAAAACTGATTTGATTTGACTAATAAAGTAACACTGAAGCACACAACTGTTATCTTGAAGTTCTGTCTCTGTGGAGTCACAGATATAGTTATGGCGGGCCGGATTTGGCCCATGGGTCTTGAGTTTGACACATGTGATCTTGTGGTACTAAAAGTAACAAAAGAAAAAAAAATCACCAGGTGCAATGTATTTTACAGCAAAAGTTTTGTCTGGTTTATTACCTTTGGTTTTAAAGAACTGCAACAGTAATGTTCAAAAGTAATTTTTAGTGCAAGATGAACAACAAACAACATACAGTATAAAATAACCTAGATGCATAAAAATACATTAAGATAAGATAGAACTTTATTGATCCCGCAGGAAATTTTTTACTTTTTTTTTTTTACTTTTAAGTTACTGAAGCTAAGAGCTCAGGGGCCTCAGTTACTGAAGCTTAGAGCTCAGGGGCCTCAGTTACTGAAGCTAAGAGCTCAGGGGCCTCAGTTACTGAAGCTAAGAGCTCAGGGGCCTCAGTTACTGAAGCTAAGAGCTCAGGGGCCTCAGTTACTGAAGCTTAGAGCTCAGGGGCCTCAGTTACTGAAGCTAAGAGCTCAGGGGCCTCAGTTACTGAAGCTTAGAGCTCAGGGGCCTCAGTTACTGAAGCTAAGAGCTCAGGGGCCTCAGTTACTGAAGCTAAGAGCTCAGGGGCCTCAGTTACTGAAGCTAAGAGCTCAGGGGCCTCAGTTACTGAAGCTAAGAGCTCAGGGGCCTCAGTTACTGAAGCTAAGAGCTCAGGGGCCTCAGTTACTGAAGCTTAGAGCTCAGGGGCCTCAGTTACTGAAGCTAGAGCTCAGGGGCCTCAGTTACTGAAGCTAAGAGCTCAGGGGCCTCAGTTACTGAAGCTAAGAGCTCAGGGGCCTCAGTTACTGAAGCTTAGAGCTCAGGGGCCTCAGTTACTGAAGCTAAGAGCTCAGGGGCCTCAGTTACTGAAGCTTAGAGCTCAGGGGCCTCAGTTACTGAAGCTTAGAGCTCAGGGGCCGGACATGCAGCTCTTGTTTGTTTCATGGTTTACATTGAACCCACTGGTGGACAGAACTGGCTCAGGCCCACGGGCCCCCAGTTGAACTGCTCTGCCTTAAACAACGTTCCCTGTTGATCCAAAACGTATCATAAATTCCATCCTTTACACTGTATTAATATAAAAACTGAATATTTTGATTTTCTTTCCAAAGAAAGAATGGAATCGAGTCAAAATGTTTCTAAATTTGTATTTTTTTTATTTTTATGTACCTACAAAAGTACTAAAACTGAATTCCAGATTAGGGGTGCAGGAAAACAATCGATTTTTAAAAAGAAACTAGATTCTTAGTCCTGGCGATTCAGAATCGATTCTAAAAGCCCCAAAATCGATTTTTTTTTTTTAATTATTAATTTTTACTAAATATGAATCAATATGTAAAAAAAAACCTGAAGTCTGTATTTTATTTTGAGTTAAAGGTTAATGCACTATGGTAGGCTGAAGTCTTATATATACACACATTATTGAATTATTTGTCTGTGATGGACTGGAGACCTGTCCAGGTGTCCCCCGCCTCTCGCACAGTGATGGTTGGACATGGACACCAGTGACCCCCGTGACTCTTAAAGGAAGAAGTGGGTAAAGATGATGGATGAATTATTTGTTCCTAGATTTTCCTTTTCCTTTTATTGTTTTAGAGAATACCAGGCAACTAAGCTAACCTAATACTGGTAATGTAAGTTACAGAATTTAATGCATTCCTGTATAATTTGTTCCTATTTTTGGTCTAAATATCAAATGATGCAAAAAATTTGATGCAGTACAGAACCTAAAATTGTTTTAAATAAATGTTCCATTTGTTTACATTGTTGTTAAATATTCTGTTTAAAATTATTGTTTTAAATAAATGTTCCATTTGTTTACATTGTTGTTTATTCTTTTCAACTTGTCAGTTACAAAACTTTAACTAGATTTATGACCATTTTAATAGAAAAATCGTTTCTGAATCAAAAATCGTTTCTGAATTGAAAAATCGATTTTGAATCGAATCGCGACACCAAAAATCGGAATCGATTCTCCAGACAGATTTGCACCCCTATTCCAGATGTTGAAAAGAGTGTAAAGAACGCTGAAGGGTTAAAAACATGATCAAAGAATAAATCTGAACGTCCAACTCTCATTATTAGTTTAGATTCTCATATTATTAATTTGTTACTGAGTTGTTTCAGTCTAAATTATTTTTTATTTACTTAACAATATTTAAGAGTAGTAAGTTAAAATGTGTAAATGTTTCAACCATAAAGTGAGCGTGCAGCTGCAGCAGATTGATCAATAAATTAAACTCCACATTAAGAACATTCAGATTTATTTCACACATCTGGCTAAACAGCTGGACTGTCCCTTCAATGGGCTGCATCGTTCATCACCACCACCATGACGTTGGTCTGTTAGCAAAATATCTCATCATCGGGTTGAAGCCTACAGTGGAATCATGTTCAGAGTCAACGCCGTTCAAGATGGCTGCCAGAGACACGTGGCTACAACAGCTAAGCTAACAGGCGTTCAGCTGTTTGAGGTGGTAGTAGATGATTAAAGATGGCTGCCAGAGACACGTGGCTACAACAGCTAAGCTAACAGGCGTTCAGCTGTTTGAGGTGGTAGTAGATGATTAAAGATGGCTGCCAGAGACACGTGGCTACAACAGCTAAGCTAACAGGCGTTCAGCTGTTTGAGGTGGTAGTAGATGATTAAAGATGGCTGCCGGAGACACGTGGCTACAACAGCTAAGCTAACAGGCGTTCGGCTGTTTGAGGTGGTAGTAGATGATTAAAGATGGCGCCGGGTCCAGGACCAGCCAGGCAACAGAATGTTTCTGAACACCCCCCCGGCTCAACGCGGGGCGCTCTGGCTCCGGGGCTCCTTCAGCAGCTCGTCCTCGTCCATGGGCTCGATGATGGCGCCCAGCCGGGTCACGACCCGGGGCTTGATGACCTTCTTCACCGTGCGCTCCGTGTTCCAGGTGCGGCCCAGCGGCGAGCGGATGCAGCTCTCGAACTGGCCGCAGGTCTCGAAGGGGAAGGGCAGCGAGCTCACCTGGTGGAGGCCGATGGAGCCGCTCCTCTTCTCCGAGATGAGCACGCTGGGGAGGAGGCGGTCCTTCCTGGGCGGCGCCGGTGCCGTCTTGATCGTGAACTTTCGGCGCTTCTTGATGGACGGTTTGAGGCCGAGCCCGCCCCAGTCCCCCCACCCGGGCAGGGTCAGGTCCACGACCTTGGGCTGCCCCGCCTCTTCCTGCTTCCTCTTGTCCCGGAGGAAGTCGGAGACGACGTCGTCGCCGGCGAACGCCTCCTGGATGAGCCCGCGCTGGTCCAGCTGCTCCAGATGTTCCTCGGACTCCATGACGGTCGGGGCCAGAGGCGCCGCCACGACCTTCGCCTCTTTGGTGAGAACTTCTCGCAGCTCCACGCCTTTCCGTTTCCTGCCTGCTGGACGCTGTGAGGGCGGGGCCTGCGGAGGCATGGAGGGTTCTGGGGGCGGGGCCTGTGGGGGTTCTTCAGGCAGATGTTCAGCGTCCTCCACAGACACGATCCTGGTCAGGCCCTCCTCCAGAGGAGGAGCTTCACCTCCTGCTGCAGGAGCTCCCAGATCTCTGGTCAGTCCTCTGAAGATCCTGGTGAACTCTGACACCACCTCCTCCTCCTCCTCCTCCTCCTCATCATCAATGACGATGACGTCAGAGTCCTGAGCCTGACGCTGTTTCCTCCTGCGGTCCATCTCTCTCAGAAGCACCTCCTCCTCCTCTGGCTCCTCCTCTGGCTCCTCCTCCTCTGGCTCCATGCTGCTGGTCTTCACCTGTGCGGGCTCCTCGGAGCTCCTCCCTCTCATCCAGGGGTTGGAGGAGTCCAGCTGGAGCTGTGCAGCGTTCACAAAGTCCGGCAGCAGGTCTGCCTCCTCCTCCTGCTCCTCCTCCTCGTCGTCCTCCTTCAGTGAGGTCACCAGCTTCTGCGTGAGCTCCTTGTTCACCTCCAGCTGCTCCTGCATGGCTCTGCGCGCCTCCTGGTCGTACTTGGCCATGACGGCTCTGGAGCGGGCCCACTTGCTGCTGTTCTGGTGCTTCAGGGACATGCGCTCCTGCATGCGGGCCAGCTCCATCTTCTGGAGCTCCTGCAGCGCCGCCTCCGGGTCCTCCTTCACCATCTCCTCAAAGTTCTTGAGGAGCTCCTTCCTCTTGCCCTTGAGCTGCACGCGGTGGTACGTCTTGCTCTTGATCTTCCTCTCCCGGCGGGCCTTGGCCTCGTAGTAGGACTGCAGGGCCCGGGCCTTCTGCAGCTCGGCCCGGCGGACCTTGGCGTCCTCCAGGCTCATGGCCCTCACCGAGGCCTCCTCGGCGGGGGTCAGGACGGGGTCGTGGAGGGGCTGCTGGTTGGCAGACAGCAGGGCGAACACCTCCTGCTCCAGAGGAGTCCGGGCCTTCCAGCCCGACACCAGCTGCTCCACGGGTCTGGGTCCAGAACGCTCCCGGTTGAGGGGGAACACCAGCGTCTCGGCCTTGTGGCTCTGCGCGATGACGCCGCTCCAGCGGCTCACCTCGGTGGAGGCCTTCTGGAAGGCCAGGTCCCTGTGGATCCTCTGCGTCTCCTGCTTGCTCAGAGGACAGTCCACGGTCCTCCTGCTCTCCTGCAGCTCCCGCAGCTGCTGCCGGCTCCGGGCCGACACGGCCGGGCCGGCCTGCACGGTTCTGATCAGCTCCGACAGCTCCACCCGGCCGGAGCCCCCCTGGGCGCTCACCGTGAACTCTGACATGTGGGTGGCCTCTGACCTCTCCCCCAGGGTCTTCTTCTTCCCCCCGAGGGCGCTGATGGCCTCCAGCAGCTTCTGGCGCTTCCGTTCATTCTGCTCTTCGTCCTCACCGCTGCTGCTGATGACGTCATCATCGTCTGCGCCATTAAAATCATCGTCATGAAGGACAGAAGGTTTCACCTGTTCGGACTTCTTCTGTTCGGACTTCTTCTTCTGTTCGGACTTCTTCTTCTGTTCGGACTTCTTCTTCTGTTCGGACTTCTTCTTCTGTTCAAACTTCTTCTTCTGTTCAAACTTCTCCTTCTTAGCCCCTCGTTTCTTCGAAGGTTTCACCTGGCTGCTGACGTCATCACCGTCATGATGGAGGACAGAAGGTTTCACCTGTTCGGACTTCTTCTTCTTATTCCCTCTTTCCTTCGAAACTGTCGCCATGCTGAAGAAACACGGGACTTCAACAAGCGCTAACCACGTTAGCCGTGAACTGCGAGGCTATCGCAAAACAGCCGTAAAGCGAGCGGAAGTGTTGTAAAGCGCCTTCTTCTTCTTCTTCTTCTTCTTGGATTCTTTTTTGGCGGTTGGCAAACAACTGAAAGGTGCATTACCGCTACTTACTGGTGTGGAGTATGGACTGGTTCAACGCTCAAAAAATAAAATAAAAATAAAATTATATTCTTTCAAATAATCGAGTTCGTTTCAAGTAATGTATCAAGGCTTGGGTACTCTCAGACATTGAATTGTTCCGTAATAAGTCTCTAAAATCCAATCTTATTTTCATTGCAGCAAGTCTGTTAGACAGGTGAACCCGTTCAATTCTGTATTGTTGGCAATTGCATTAACACAGTTGTAAAGCGCCTCTCCCCATAGATATCATATATAGAACATAATATATAATGTCTATGCCTCTCCCGCCGAACAGGACCGGTGCACCATATCCTGTGATTTATCCACAATTGGCCTCGAATAAGAAAATGTAATTTCTTTTTTTTAAGAACTTTATTTAAGCAAAACAAGTAGGTTATACATCAAAACAAGAGAATGAAGTATACAACACAATATAACAACCACACAAACAAACAGCCAGGGGTGATAACTAGATAAGAACATGCAAAGATGTACAAATTGAAATTGTTCTTAGAGCCTTTTCATTTGTAGAGTCTGTTATTGATTTGATATACAGTTCCATTTCTTTAACAAAAACAGAAACAAGGTGTTTTATTAGCAAATTTACATTTATGAATATAAAATTTAGCAAAGAGGATTAACAGGTTTATAATAAAGAAACGTTTAGTATCCTTTCTATGGAATTTATAGAAACAAAATAAAAAAATTCCCAGCATAATGAAAAATTCTTTAATGAATAAACCTAAACTCAGACCAGAACCTATGTGCAAATAAGAAAATGTAATGGCTTTGGAGGGAGGAAGAGAGAGAGAGACGGGGAGGGAGGACAGAGAATAAATGCAAAAGGAAAATGAAGGAAAAAGCCGAGCAAACCGAGGTCTTTGTTGAATCAAACTTTTTCTGCTGATTCTCTCCTTCCACCAACAAATAAAAAGCAAGATCTGACCAGTAAAACAATAAATACTTGAACCAAACTGTTTCTGCTGACTCTTCCCTCTAAGGAATAAATATTTACATCTGACCACTAATATTATGAGTATTATTAAGCTCTTCAAGGGAAGAGTGGACACTATTTTATTACATTATTTAAATCAAGACAAAATTAAATCAATGAGATTCTTTATTTTTTGTCCTAATTAATAATCAGAAGAATAATATCTGGTTTTGTTATTATCATTAGGTTTCAAATGTGATACTGTAAAGACATTGCTCAAAGTTACAGGTCAACATGTTGTTTAAAGTGTTAAAATATACACGGTCACAAAATATGGTAGCACTTGTCATATATTGTGACCACACTGTAACTTATATAAAAACAATAAATACTTGAACCAAACTGTTTCTGCTGACTCTTTACTTCCTCTAAGTAAATAAAAAGTTATACTTGAATTGTGTTTTCAAAGCATTTACTGAAATGTCTTAATACAACAAAAGTTATTAAAAAAATTACGTTAGCATATGCAATACACTTTACAGCAATAGAACTTTGAAAAAAATGTATGATTTAAACCATAAAATGAAGAAATGGCTAAACAAAAGGCAGGCCATTAAACTGAAGATTCCTCAAAGCAAGCTGCACAGACGTAAGATTTGCTGGGGTCCGGATTTGAGACACACGTGCCATGATACCACCGGTCACAACCATCACACTGGATCTGTGGAAGGAAATGCAATAATAATGAAATACAATTGTCCATTGTGTTCATCGGGTAATTTCAACACCTATAACTTACATACATAATATAAAGTACATCTTTTGGGATTCACATTCACATGGGATTCATAACTGGCTGTGATTATTGTACCCACCACTGCACCCTGTATTCACTGGTTAACTGGACATCATTAACCTCACGCAGACTCTTCCACTGGTACATTTTCATAATCACTTCTTGGTCTGCTGCCCTCATACATCTCCTCCTACATGTCTTTGCGTGAGTGCAGCTACAGCGTGCGCTCTCAGGACATGATCACCTGCAGTGTTCCATCAGTGAGGACTGAACTTTGTCAAAATATGCAGGACTTTTGGGTTGAAAACAGACTTATACTGCTACAAAAATCTTTCCAACACATATACACACACATGGTAAGTTGCCTTTGGCACAGGGCTGAGAGCAGGGTGTGATGGTACACTTTTTATCCCTTGGTGTTTGACCCTAGATTAGTTTAATTTTTATGGCATTTTAAACTCATATGTTTGTTACTTTTTATATGCTTTGTCTGTATTTTGGTAAACCATCTTTGTGTTATTGCATGGCATTTTGGTTAACCCTGTGCTATAAGAAATAAGTTTGAGTCAGGCCTTACATGCACACACTAGGCAGAAAAACCAAGGCCTCTGAAAAGCAGCAGGTCTCTCTCTCTGAGAAAGTGTGGGTCGGAACTAGATAGGAAGCTGCAGGGAGTTTTGTTGCAGAGAGCTTGGGCTTCTTATCAAGAAGAAAGAAAATAGTTTTTAGGGTATTTAAATCTCATACAGAACTGATCAAACATATAAATATAATCTTTTATTGGATAGCGATAAAATCATAGCATTTTGAATCATGATGCAGACACACGAAGCCATACGAACAGCAGGCCTCATATTTACCTAAACACACAGCCTCTTCCAAAACCAGCGTGCGCACAACCGCGCACACACACACGCGTACACGTAAAAACACGCACGCATACACACATGCACACACGTGCATGTGCACACACATACACTCACACACCAGATAAAAAGTGATCTTCAGGAGAGTGAAAGTAGCAGGCTTATTTCCTCATAAGGAGCTAGCTGAACACCTAGTATCTGACTTTTTGTATGTCTTGCATGCATCTTATAGTAACTTGTCTTTGTGTGGTAATTCTCTGACGGCTCTGTGGTTGTTAAGTTTGCAGTGACCCACTAAGCACAGGCCAGCACCTCCACACACAAACTCCACAGACAGAGAAAAACAAGCTCTTATCAGAACAAGTCTGCTCATTTTCGCAGCTGCAGAGGAGTGAAGCTGTAGATGAGTTTTGGAGTATTTTAAATAAGTGAATCTATCATATAGAACCGATTTAGATAGAAGCCTTTTTATTTTTATTCTTTTATTACGCTTAAGCCTATGAGAAATGATGTTATTTTATGTTTTCTTTTATGATTCACAGCAAACTAAAAAATGCTTCACTGCTGATGGTTGAAAAATAGTTTTAAATATTACACAACACGTTACAAAAGTGGGTTTTCCACAGTTTGGGTAAATGTAGGTAAAAGTTGAGGATCTAGGTGAAAGTTTAACTTGTTCTGACTGAAAAAATTGGAACTTTGCCCACATGACAGATGGCATTAAGTCATTCTCTGCTAAGGGAGGGTGACAACTGAAAGAGACATTATGTCATTGTTCAGTGAGGGCTGAGAGGAGGTGTAAAAAGTTACCTCATCATTAACCAATGAGTACTAACAAAATGATGTAATTCTCCGATGGGGGGAGCAGAAAAAGCCCAGTTTCCTTATAAAAGATGAAAGTCTGAGAAGAAAAATAGCTGAGTTTTTGGACCTCTGAAGAATTCTTGTGGATTATACTGAACTCTCTGGAGCTGAAAAGAAGAAGATTGGATTATCTGAAAAAGGGTTTTTCTTTTTGATCAACAAGGAATACTTTTTTGCCTCTCAGCCCGGATATTTCCAACTTCTTCACAATTTGGACTGGCTTCAGAGATGGAATAATTTTCCTATTCTTTTGGAAATCCCTTGTGGTACTTTCTGACAAGAAAAAGGTAGGATAATCTTCCCAGTTCTATCCACAACTAAATTTATATTAAAATTAAATTATTATGACAGCAAAAAGCCACTTCCTGCATGAAGACGGAAAATCAGTTACAAAGATTCCTCTGTTGATGAAAAATTAAAGTAAGTTTGGCAGAACCGAGCACTGACGGCCTGCTGCTAGGCTGTTATGTTAGTGGAACACAGTGTACTTTTTATCTCCGCTCTGCTGTTGGGGGATTCCCGTCAGCTCGACTGAGCAATGATGGATTAAAAGCCGCTCTTTTGTGGAATACTATTTTTCCTGATCTAAAAATATTTTTGTGGAACAAAACAACATCTTTTGATAAGATCCAACAATAATTATGGAATACAATTGGCTGAAGTTGCTGAAGACATGAAGAATTCTTTGAATTTGCTGGATACTTTGGGAAAACTGGATTGATTCAAGAAGAGTTGTTTCCTGGACAAAAGTATTGCTTTTTGCGGCATCGGGATCTGCTCTGACAGGTCTTGGCTTATCAACTTGTTTAAAGGGAGCACCGCTTCTGAAACCTTGCTTGTCAGCGCCGCAGAACAGCAGATGGAACCTTGAGGGATTACCACATTTTCTAATGGATTATAATTGTCTGTTTCTGGATTACCATTTTTCTGGATGGATTTAACAAATTTGTGGAACAAACAAATTCTCTTTGATTTAATTCAACTATTAATTAAGTTACTGTTTTGGGTCATCCGAGACCGACCCCAGAGCGGGGTCCTACCAGCTGGAAGCTGACTAACCTTGGATATTCGGCTAGGAGAACACGATGTTCTAATTTTAGCCTCAGGCCTGCTAAGGAAGGCCTTGTTCACCAGCATCGCAGAACAACTGAATGGATTACAATATCTTTGAATGGATAACACTTTTGAGGAATAATTGATTTTGCCTAGGAGGATCACCAGATTTTTTAGCCCTGAACAGTTTTGATGGATTACAACTGGGATTTTTAACATAACAGAATTACCTAGAGGTTTTTCTGTGGGATTAAAAAATAAAGAAGATTTCTTCAGTCTGCTGGAGTGGATAAAAGCTGCTTTTGCCGAGTGCAAGACCATCCAGCCTTGGAAAAACTGCTTGTTTGGAGCTAAGGAAACACTGCTACGAGAGTTTTGTTCATCAACACCGTACAACCGGTCTTGAATGGATTAAAGCCTGAATTACCAATTCTTCCTTTCTGTTAGAATTAAAAACACAAGCTTTTCCTATGTGGGATTAAACAAAGATTTATCCAGTCGGCTGGAGTGCAGACTTCTGATTGGAGTACAACAGCATCACCTGGAGGTTTTTCTGTAGAAAAACAACCAGATTTCCGGATGGGATTATAGAACAAGTTTTTCTGGCGGAAATAAAAACACAAGTTGGAACACACCAAGATTACCTGGATGGATTAAACATATTTGATCGGAATCAGATTATTGTAGAATAAACCAACATTTTAGAAGATTATACAAATTATACATTGGATTGCAACTCAATTCAATTAAAGCTAAAAACACATTAAGGCCCAGCGTGTGGAGGACATCTTTTGGTGAGCTGTGAATCTTTTATCTCTTAAATGCAAATCATGTAACCTGATTAAATCTTTTTCTGTAGTAAGTAGTGCTTATGCTGTTATCCCCTGCAACTAGATAAATAAAGAAACATAAAAACGTACAAATTTGGATTTTCCTTGACTCACCTTGATATTAAATGATGGAAAACTTGGTTCAAAGATAACAACAATATCACTGGAGGTTTTGAATGGTTGTCTTAGCCAAAAAGAGTAAAACAACATCCTAGGACCTTATTTTCCAAGATCCTAAAATTTATTAGGCCGGAAACAATTACAATCTACTAGAGGTAAGCTGTCGTTTAATGCATGTTTCTCCGGGAGATACGATCTGACTCCATTCTGCTAAGTCAGGCTATCAAATCGGAGTGGGAATAAGGATGTGACATGTCAGATGAAGACAGTGAACAAGCCTAAGTGAATTACCTCGTCTCAGCCTTAATTCTAACTAATCTTGAGACATATCGGGTAATACTCGTGTGCAAGGATAAAAGTTAAAAAACCCGTTACTGGAGAGGCTGGAGTGAGGACTTGTTGCAAGGTCCTGCAGCTAACCTCACTCACGTAGAATTAACAACTTGGAAAAAGGGCCTTCTCCTACTCTGCTCCTGCTTCCTGGAATATCTTACAAAAAGATCTGAAGCTCTCGGCCCTGACCTCCCTAAATGGTTTTAAGAATATTTTGGAATCCTGGCAAAAACCATTGCAGACATGTTCTTGTTTTTGATTTTGTACATCTACCTTGTGGTGTTTTGCTAGTTTTGATACTTTGCATTTCACTTTCTATTTCTCTCCTGTGTTTTTTTTCTTTTCTGTTGTTTGTTGTTTAAGGAAATTCTACCATTGCTGTTCATCGTTCTTTAGTTTGTAGCAGGTCGCTTTTGTAAATGAGTCCACGAGGCTCAATGAGATTTACCTGACTAAATAAAGGTTGAATGAATGAATGAACATTGTTTTATGCCCTCAACAGTGAATGCACTATAAAAAAACTTTTTATAGAAGGAAGCTCAACATAAAATTTAAAGAAAACATTCATTATTTGTACCACCACTTACTGTCAGTGGAGATTCAATGGTTAATGAAGCGACAGGACAAAGAATATGTACAAAAATCTAGATAAAAAATACCAATCATCACAACCACACAAATCTATAGCTGATCAAACCAATAATTAAAATTAAACACAACTCTTCGAAGTTCTGCACTCTAATCTTATTGGTTTGCTAAAAGAACTTTAAAGCAGCACATGGATAGTGCCCTTTGCTGCCTCACCCTGCAAAATGGTAGGTGTCAATGAAGTTAACACCCCCATGCACACAGGAGTGCCATGTAATTTTTTGTAAAGGTGAAGGTCTTTGGTATTAAACATTAAATGTGAGCACTGGTGGGTCAGAGGTGGATTTATTTATTTATTCATTTTTCAGTAAGCCCAAAGATGTTCAAGAAAACCAAAATTATAATCTTTTTTGCATTGTCTTTATATAGGAAATTTGCGTTGTCCTTCAGCTTCACAAGAATGTGTCGAAAACGCTTCAGAAAACTACTACAATAAATAACTCAACCAACCCAACTATTTTGTCTTTAACTTTATGACACATTATGAATTTAAAGAAGGACTTTTAAAAAGAATAGGGAACCTCTGCTGTCCATTACATCTATTACAGCTTTGTGTCTGACTGGACAACAAAGTTTCGACAAGGATGTATAACTTCACATTATATGTATGATTTGTCTATTTAAATACTGACATATGTGTTTGCAATTTACATGTTTGCATCAAGGTGTGTCATTTTGTAAGCTGCCGTTAAACCTCACGGAAGAAGAAGAAGAAGAAGAAGAAGGTGTGTCATTGACCAGTTTACGGAATTTAATTAACTACCAGAAAGTTACTGTTCTTAGACACAACATACACATTAACCGTCACTACGTCAGGTTGGCTGCTGAACGTAATTGACGTAAGCTCACATAAAACTGACAGTATTTCAGTTTTCCAAACACTGAGTGTAATGTTGAGGTTGTATTAGCCAAGAATTATTGTTAACACAGTCTAATAACTAATCTGTCTTTCAAGATCTAACAGCAATGCTTAACATTTTATACAAAGCCATTAATGTTTTATTTAAAAATAAAACAAGTCATATTTACATCCCCTTCTGTAAGTAGATGTTCTGAGCACAAACTCTGACATGAAAGGTAGAGCAGGATATCCTTTCACACTAGTAAAGCTAGATCTCTAATAATGTGAATGTTATTTATTTCATTACTTGGATTTTTTTAGGCATTAGTAATGTCTATATCCCCTCAAAAATATAGCATTACTGTAAAAAAAATCACAGGGCAATATTCTATTGTATTAATTACCCAGGCAATTGATTTCTTTCCACTGCATTTTTACATCCCCTTGTGCTCTTCTTCTCCACCAGTTGTTTTCTCCCCACAATGATAGCACAACTCACTCAGGACATCTAATGATAAATGACAATATTATATTTAACTGCATAAAAGGGTAAGACAAAATCATTAGAGAACTTATAATTTAACAGAAATACCGCTCTCCATGATCAGTGACAGTGCAATCTGTCTTCTGTACAAACACACTGCAGAGTTGTCATTAGCAAACAGCAACGATTCCTCTGCTAGTAGTCCTTCAGCATACTGATAATACGAATACAACACATTCAAATGTTAAGCACATCTGGAAATGAGCAACTTCTCTGTGACAATTCCAATAAATAATCAGGTCATGTTAACGACTACATCTGTAACATTTGGTCATGAATATTCCTGCCAAATTAACCTTCGCTTAAATGACATGAAATAATATATATGTACAGTACTGTACATACTTTCAGGACGAAAACTCCACATGACGTACAGTCCATCTGAAGGCTGTGAGGCACTGTGTGTGCTGTCCACCTCGACACTGCCATGCCTCTACTTCTGATGAAGGCCCTGTAAATATAAGAGCAATATGCAAGATTGTATTTATTTCTATAATTAAAAAATTCTAAACAAAGTCGTATCTTTTCATTTTTATATAATACCTTGTGGAAGATAAACATTTTTTTATTTTCCGGCTGTCATTTCCCATGGGGTCTACAACAATGCTTCTTCGCTCTGAAGGGAATATTGCCTGTTGAATAGAGATTTCATTTGTATGTCTTAAGTAAATATGGCCAGCTATAAGAACTGGTTTATTATATCTGTTTCATACTGCAAGTATCCAGTGACCAGGCTCATGAACTGCACCCAAAATACAATGGTACTGGTGTGGATCACACTGAAAATAAAGAAGCAAATAATTGAATTAAATATGCAGATCATGTGTACAGTTAATATGTTATGTTTAATACAATGCACAAATATTTACAAAACATAGTACAGCTTATCTTATTCCTTGCCTTGAATCTTGATGACTTTCCCTCCCAAACCCGTGTCCACTCATATGTGTCTATATGGAGGGCTTTGCTTTTTCCTGCAGAGTTGTTTTTCTTCACTATATTAGCTATGTTGGCATTAATTACCTGGACAACATATAGTGGTTTGTTTATAAGTGCATATTTAGTATTGATTTTGTAAAAGATGTGCACTTCTGAAATACTGTAACTCCAGATCAATTTGAAAAAAACGTTACACTCATACCTCGCTTTCAAGCTGTTTGTTGGGGCTAGTCCCGGCTATGTCCCAATAAAATAGTTTGCAAGGACCCATTTTTGACAACAGAACATGAACCTGTTTGCCACCCCATGCATCCTGCAAGCCTGTGTGGTACATAACATAATTGTAAATTATAAATAATGTTTTTCAAACATGTTTTCTTGATAGTAAAATAGATTTGCAAAATTCAGTAAGACAGAGTTGTTCTTCCATGTTACAAGATACACTTTTCATATAAGGATGACACAGCAACATCAGGTGGAGGAGGCACATCAGCAGGTGGAGGTGTCACAACGTCAGCAGGTGCAGTAGACACATCAGGTGGAGGTGTCACAGTATCAGCAGGTGGAGGTGTCACAACATGAGCAGGTGGAGGACGCACATCATCAGGTGGAGGTGTCACAGTATCAGCAGGTGGAGGTGTCACAACATGAGCAGGTGCAGTAGACACATCAGGTGGAGGTGTCACAGTATCAGCAGGTGGAGGTGTCACAACATGAGCAGGTGGAGGACGCACATCATCAGGTGGAGGTGTCACAGTATCAGCAGGTGGAGGTGTCACAACATGAGCAGGTGCAGTAGACACATCAGGTGGAGGTGTCACAGTATCAGCAGGTGGAGGTGTCACAACATGAGCAGGTGGAGGACGCACATCATCAGGTGGAGGTGTCACAGTATCAGCAGGTGGAGGTGTCACAACGTCAGCAGGTGCAGTAGACACATCAGGTGGAGGTGTCACAGTATCAGCAGGTGGAGGTGTCACAACATGAGCAGGTGGAGGACGCACATCATCAGGTGGAGGTGTCACAGTATCAGCAGGTGGAGGTGTCACAACATGAGCAGGTGCAGTAGACACATCAGGTGGAGGTGTCACAGTATCAGCAGGTGGAGGTGTCACAACATGAGCAGGTGGAGGACGCACATCATCAGGTGGAGGTGTCACAGTATCAGCAGGTGGAGGTGTCACAACGTCAGCAGGTGCAGTAGACACATCAGGTGGAGGTGTCACAGTATCAGCAGGTGGAGGTGTCACAACATGAGCAGGTGGAGGACGCACATCATCAGGTGGAGGTGTCACAGTATCAGCAGGTGGAGGTGTCACAACATGAGCAGGTGCAGTAGACACATCAGGTGGAGGTGTCACAGTATCAGCAGGTGGAGGTGTCACAACATGAGCAGGTGGAGGACGCACATCATCAGGTGGAGGTGTCACAGTATCAGCAGGTGGAGGTGTCACAACATCAGCAGGTGCAGTAGACACATCAGGTGGAGGTGTCACTGTATCAGCAGGTGGAGGTGTCACAACATGAGCAGGTGCAGTAGACACATCAGGTGGAGGTGTCACTGTATCAGCAGGTGGAGGTGTCACAACATGAGCAGGTGGAGGACGCACATCATCAGGTGGAGGTGTCACTGTATCAGCAGGTGGAGGTGTCACAACATGAGCAGGTGGAGGACGCACATCATCAGGTGGAGGTGTCACTGTATCAGCAGGTGGAGGTGTCACAACATGAGCAGGTGGAGGACGCACATCATCAGGTGGAGGTGTCACTGTATCAGCAGGTGGAGGTGTCACAACATGAGCAGGTGCAGTAGACACATCAGGTGGAGGTGTCACTGTATCAGCAGGTGGAGGTGTCACAACATGAGCAGGTGGAGGACGCACATCATCAGGTGGAGGTGTCACTGTATCAGCAGGTGGAGGTGTCACAACGTCAGCAGGTGCAGTAGGCACATCAGCAGGTGGATGTGGCACAGTATCAGCATCTCTACATAGTTTACGAGGTACCCTTTGTTTTTCCTGAAGGTGGAGCTTCAGATGGTCAATGCTGACCTTTTGCACTAATTTGCCATCTGGATCAACAAGATCCACACTTTTGTCCTCTATTTTCACAACTGTGAAAGGACCAAGGAAATCAGGGTCAAGCTTTCCTCCTTTTCTTTGTTCATTTCTGACGTTTCTGCGCCAAACCATGTCTCCAACTTTTATGATTAATTTGTTCTTTTTTGATGTAAGTGGCCAGATGTAAATTTTTATTCCTTAGAGGAAGTAAAGAGTCAGCAGAAACTGTTTGGTTCAAGTATTTATTGTTTTTCTATAAGTTTCAGAGTGGTCACAATATATGACAAGTGCTACCATATTTTGTGACCGTCTATATTTTAATAATACTCATGATGTAAGTGGTCAGATGTAAATTTTTATTCCTTAGAGGAAGTAAAGAGTCAGCTGAAACTGTTTGGTTCAAGTATTTATTGTTTTTCTATAATTTTCAGAGTGGTCACAATATATGACAAGTGCTACCATATTTTGTGACCGTCTATATTTTAATAATACTCATGATGTAAGTGGTCAGATGTAAATTTTTATTCCTTAGAGGAAGTAAAGAGTCAGCTGAAACTGTTTGGTTCAAGTATTTATTGTTTTTCTATAAGTTTCAGAGTGGTCACAATATATGACAAGTGCTACCATATTTTGTGACCGTCTATATTTTAATAATACTCATGATATAAGTGGCCAGATGTAAATTTTTATTCCTTAGAGGAAGTAAAGAGTCAGCAGAAACTGTTTGGTTCAAGTATTTATTGTTTTTCTATAAGTTTCAGAGTGGTCACAATATATGACAAGTGCTACCATATTTTGTGACCGTCTATATTTTAATAATACTCATGATATAAGTGGCCAGATGTAAATTTTTATTCCTTAGAGGAAGTAAAGAGTCAGCAGAAACAGTTTGGTTCAAGTATTTATTGTTTTTCTATAAGTTACAGAGTGGTCACAATATATGACAAGTGCTACCATATTTTGTGACCGTCTATATTTTAATAATACTCATGATATAAGTGGTCAGATGTAAATTTTTATTCCTTAGAGGAAGTAAAGAGTCAGCAGAAACTGTTTGGTTCAAGTATTTATTGTTTTTCTATAAGTTTCAGAGTGGTCACAATATATGACAAGTGCTACCATATTTTGTGACCGTCTATATTTTAATAATACTCATGATATAAGTGGCCAGATGTAAATTTTTATTCCTTAGAGGAAGTAAAGAGTCAGCAGAAACAGTTTGGTTCAAGTATTTATTGTTTTTCTATAAGTTTCAGAGTGGTCACAATATATGACAAGTGCTACCATATTTTGTGACCGTCTATATTTTAATAATACTCATGATATAAGTGGCCAGATGTAAATTTTTATTCCTTAGAGGAAGTAAAGAGTCAGCAGAAACTGTTTGGTTCAAGTATTTATTGTTTTTCTATAAGTTTCAGAGTGGTCACAATATATGACAAGTGCTACCATATTTTGTGACCGTCTATATTTTAATAATACTCATGATATAAGTGGCCAGATGTAAATTTTTATTCCTTAGAGGAAGTAAAGAGTCAGCAGAAACTGTTTGGTTCAAGTATTTATTGTTTTTCTATAAGTTTCAGAGTGGTCACAATATATGACAAGTGCTACCATATTTTGTGACCGTCTATATTTTAATAATACTCATGATATAAGTGGCCAGATGTAAATTTTTATTCCTTAGAGGAAGTAAAGAGTCAGCAGAAACTGTTTGGTTCAAGTATTTATTGTTTTTCTATAAGTTTCAGAGTGGTCACAATATATGACAAGTGCTACCATATTTTGTGACCGTCTATATTTTAATAATACTCATGATATAAGTGGCCAGATGTAAATTTTTATTCCTTAGAGGAAGTAAAGAGTCAGCAGAAACTGTTTGGTTCAAGTATTTATTGTTTTTCTATAAGTTTCAGAGTGGTCACAATATATGACAAGTGCTACCATATTTTGTGACCGTCTATATTTTAATAATACTCATGATATAAGTGGCCAGATGTAAATTTTTATTCCTTAGAGGAAGTAAAGAGTCAGCAGAAACTGTTTGGTTCAAGTATTTATTGTTTTTCTATAAGTTTCAGAGTGGTCACAATATATGACAAGTGCTACCATATTTTGTGACCGTCTATATTTTAATAATACTCATGATATAAGTGGCCAGATGTAAATTTTTATTCCTTAGAGGAAGTAAAGAGTCAGCAGAAACAGTTTGGTTCAAGTATTTATTGTTTTTCTATAAGTTTCAGAGTGGTCACAATATATGACAAGTGCTACCATATTTTGTGACCGTCTATATTTTAATAATACTCATGATATAAGTGGCCAGATGTAAATTTTTATTCCTTAGAGGAAGTAAAGAGTCAGCAGAAACAGTTTGGTTCAAGTATTTATTGTTTTTCTATAAGTTTCAGAGTGGTCACAATATATGACAAGTGCTACCATATTTTGTGACCGTCTATATTTTAATAATACTCATGATATAAGTGGCCAGATGTAAATTTTTATTCCTTAGAGGAAGTAAAGAGTCAGCAGAAACTGTTTGGTTCAAGTATTTATTGTTTTTCTATAAGTTTCAGAGTGGTCACAATATATGACAAGTGCTACCATATTTTGTGACCGTCTATATTTTAATAATACTCATGATATAAGTGGCCAGATGTAAATTTTTATTCCTTAGAGGAAGTAAAGAGTCAGCAGAAACTGTTTGGTTCAAGTATTTATTGTTTTTCTATAAGTTTCAGAGTGGTCACAATATATGACAAGTGCTACCATATTTTGTGACCGTCTATATTTTAATAATACTCATGATATAAGTGGCCAGATGTAAATTTTTATTCCTTAGAGGAAGTAAAGAGTCAGCAGAAACTGTTTGGTTCAAGTATTTATTGTTTTTCTATAAGTTTCAGAGTGGTCACAATATATGACAAGTGCTTCCATATTTTGTGACCGTCTATATTTTAATAATACTCATGATATAAGTGGCCAGATGTAAATTTTTATTCCTTAGAGGAAGTAAAGAGTCAGCAGAAACTGTTTGGTTCAAGTATTTATTGTTTTTCTATAAGTTTCAGAGTGGTCACAATATATGACAAGTGCTACCATATAGGGGTGGGCCATATCATATCGTTACCGGTAATACCGGTATAAAAAGCTTGCCCGGGCAAAAATCTTATATCATGATATGCTAATTCCATGACGTAATACGTCAGGGCGCCCCGCCCCTTAACACCCGAGCGCTTTAAACAACTGCGCACCTCCACTCAACAATCTGTACTGGTGTAAAACGCTAATTAGTTGCTGCTAAAATGTTAAAAACAACGCGCGCGCGTCTCAGCTTCTCTCCCCCCCTGCTCTGCAGGCACCAGACAGCTGCCTCCCCCCCTCCCCCCGCCCCGCTCCGCTCTGAGCAGCCGTGTCCTCGCTGTAAACTGTGTTAAAACACGCGCGGCTCCACAGTCACTCCTGTGATGTTTCTCTGCACGCTCAATAACCTTGCTGGTTTGTAGCAGACGTTGCTTTATTGTTTAAGCTGCACAAATACACTTAACAGACTGCATGATCCTCCACCGCTCCGTTCTCTGACTTTCTTTCACACCCGAACCTGCGCGCCTACGTCACGCTCTCGGTGCGTTCACTGGCACTCTGTAATATACATGCTCAACACTGCTGTATGCTGGTGTAACCGGGTGGTTTTAGTTCATTGGAAGAGTGACTGTAAATTCCCACTCTGGTTTGGCTCCCTGAACACACCGTGTCCTGTTCCTCCACCTTCAGTGTGGTTTAGCTCATTAGTGTTACTAAGCACCAGGTGTGTAAGCCAAACATTCTTCTCCAGGGTGTTGGCTGTTTAGTCTCTTGCTGCATGTGGCTGTAGTGAGTGCTGCTGCAGTGTTCATGGAGTTGTGCAAAGCCATGAAGCACAAGCTAAGGTAAATGTTTTTTTCATTAGTCACTTATGGCTGGTTGGGTGCTGTCAATGCTGCTCCACATATTGTTGTGGAGTTCTGTTAAAAGTTATTTGTATTTGTTTGTTTCTTAAGGACATGTGCCAGTGGGTGGCAGATTGCCACTGCAACTAATTGAATGTGCTTGTTGTTGGGATTGTGACTGATTAAGGTACATGCTTGTATTTTCTAATATTGTTTATCATGTGCAAGCACCTTACTAACTGTCATTCCTGTACAGCAGATTGCTACGGTTGCTATATTGTGCTCCCAACTCTGTGCCTTGTTTTAAACTGTACATGCTCTCATGTTACTGGCATGTAACATCCTTTGGTGTTTAGTGATTTGGAGTTGTGCTAGCCTTTTACAACTGGCATGGTAGAACCACCATAGCATAAATGCATCTAATAAAGGCTGTTTTAATATTGAAAGGAATTAATAAAATATATATTGTATACAACACTTCTGTTTTTGTCATTTGAAGCCAGGCGTACCTGCGTATTTGTAATAGGGAAGCCCTAGACTATTTACAGTCTACCAGTTGGCTTTAGAGTCACATCCTCTGAGTCACAATCCGGGCCTTCATAGCCCGTGTTACATTTACTGGCGTTGCTGGAAGGATCTGGCTGATAAGGCAGTTTGTGTGTGTATACAGTATATATATTTTATTTATTTATCTCTATTCTAAAGAGCATTTAGAAGTTGGGAGCATAATAGGCTAACAGTAGGCACATCGTGGGACCTAGCTGGATACTCCCCAACAGTGAAGGACGACCCACCTCCCCGTTCCTATGGCAGAGGAACTTGAAGAACTCCGGGCTCGAGTCCAGCAGTTGGAGGCCGATAGGAGTCGTCTGCAACAGGAACGGGACGTTGCACTAGCAAATTCAACTCAACATGATGCACCAGCTGGTCCAAGTACACGTGCAGCTCTGGGGAGTATGGGGACAACTGACCGCATTATCTACCTGCCAAGGGAGCGAAAGTGTCCAACCTTCAGGGGGACTCATGGTATTGGGGTTGAGGAGTGGGTAGAAGAAGTTTGTACCAGCATGCGAGTCCGGCATGTTGAACCCACAGATCAGGCTGCTTTCATTTTTGACCATCTCGAAGGTGTAGCTCGGGATGAGATTAAATATAGACCATTAGCTGAACGTGAGAATCCAGAAACTGTTTTCGCCATTTTGAGAGAACTATATGGTTGCCAACAGTCGTATGTCTTACTACAAGAGGACTTCTTTTCACGGAGACAGTTAGACGGTGAAACTTTGCAGGAATTTTCCCATTCGTTGTTTTGTTTAATGAACAAAGTTAAAGCTAATTCTCCTCATGCCATGACTAATGCAGACATTTTACTTCGTGATCAATTTACTCAAAATGTTAGCAATTCTGATCTGCGTAGGGAATTAAAGCGCTACGTTCGTGACAATCCAAGGTGTACATTGCTGGAAGTTAGGGCTGAGGCCATTACATGGGAGCGTGAGGGTGGGGTGGCCAACAATAGTGTTGTGCCGTCCTCTTGTGCTGTACAACGGGCTAGTGCACCCCCTCTCCAAATTGAGCCCCCCTCTAATTCTACTGCCTCACAGATTGCCACTCTGACAGAATTGGTACAAAAGCAACAGGACCAGTTGGATCAGATCACTCAATCCCTAGCAGCTATGCAGCAGCACCCTGTGGCCAGTTCTTCTGGTCTTAGTAGTGTGATTTGTCACAGGTGTCAGCAACCAGGTCACATTGCACGGTACTGTAACGCCCGTTCCCAGTTCAGGTCCCCTCGGGTCCAAGCCACCTCTAGCCCTCAGTTGTCGGAAAAACTAACTCCCCCTAGTGTAAGGAGCCGGACATTAGGAGGGGGTGGTTCAGGCTCAGTGGGTCCCCATGTAGATGAGGTGAAGGAGTGTTTAATGGCGCCTTGTCCCCAAGTCACTGTGAAATTATCTGGAGTTCCAGTCCAGTGTGTCCTTGACACTGGTTCTATGGTTTCTACCATTTCAGAGAGCTTTTTCAGGAAATATTTTCCAGACAAGTTAAAGTCCTGTCATTGGTTAGAGTTGAGAGCTGCCAACGGTTTGAGCATTCCTTACTTGGGCTATCTTGAGCCAGACATAGAGGTGTGTGGTGTGGTAATTCCTAGAAGAGGGATCTTGGTTGTTAGAGACCCTCCAGGCCGGGTTAGTTTACCTCATATACCGGGAATAATTGGGATGAATGTCATAAAGGCCTACTATTTTCAGTTGTTTGACCAGTATGGCCCTGAGTTGTTTGAACGCCCTACAGTTTTGGGGGCTTTCAGTTCCTGGCTTCCTGCCTTCCAGTTATATCAGCAGACCGACTTGCAGAAAGACCCTATTCAGACTAGTGTTGCAAAGTTGCGTGGTAAAAGACCTGTGGTTGTTCCTGCTGGCACTACTAAACTTGTACCTGCTACTTGTTCTGCTATGTTGGCCTTGGCAGGGGCTGTTTTGATTGAACCCTTAAATGCAAAGTTTGGCTTACCTGAGGGTTTGTTAGTGTCTCCTTCTCTCTTGCATGTTTTTCGGGGTACTGTTTATGTTCCTGTGGTGAATGTAGGGGTGTGTACGGTTACATTGAAACCCCGCTGTTCTCTTGGAGTGTTGTCTCCTATAGATGTGGTGAGCCTACCATCAGAGTTGCAGGAAGTCCCTTGTGCACAGGAGCAAATTATCGCTGCAGTCAGGTCCCATACTGTCGAGACTGGCTCAGTTAGAGAGAAGATAACCTCCCTTGATCTCTCTATGCTGGATGGAATAGAGCAGTACAAAGTGAGAGCCTTATTGCTAAAGTATGAATCTGTGTTTTCTGCTTTTGATGGTGACCTTGGCTTTACCAATTTAATTGAGCATAGCATCCCTTTGTTAGATGATATTCCCGTACGACAGCGGTATCGGCGCATCCCTCCATCTGAATATGAGGCAGTTAAGTCTCACATTAACCAGCTGCTGGCAACCCGGGTAATTCGAGAGAGCAGTAGCCCTTATGCGTCCCCAATTGTCCTAGTCAGAAAGAAGGACGGTAGTCTTCGCCTTTGTGTAGACTACAGACAACTTAATAAAAAGACCAGGAAGGATGCTTTTCCACTGCCTCGAATAGAAGAGACACTAGACTCCCTCTCGGGCGCCCGCTGGTTTACAACAATGGACCTTGCTTCTGGATATAACCAGGTTCCAGTTGCAGAGATCGATAAGCCAAAAACGGCTTTCTGCACCCCGTTTGGCCTGTTCGAGTTCAACCGTATGCCATTTGGACTATGCAATGCACCAGGGACTTTCCAGCGTTTGATGGAGAGGATATTTGGGGCCCAACATGGTCAGTCACTCTTGTTATATCTGGATGATATTGTTGTGTTCTCTTCCAGTGTTGATGATCACTTGACACGGCTGGAAGGGGTACTAAGTCGCCTAAAACAAGAAGGATTGAAAGTCAAGTTGGAAAAGTGTGACTTCTTCAAAAAGCAGGTGAAATATCTGGGACATCTCATCTCTGAGGAGGGCGTGGCCACGGACCCAGAAAAGGTTGCGGCAGTGTTAAACTGGCCTCACCCCACCAACATCTCAGAGTTGCGGTCGTTCCTGGGGTTTGCCAATTATTACAGGAGGTTCGTAGAAGATTTTTCTAAACTAGCTGGCCCCCTTCATCGTCTTGTTGCAGAACTTGCTGGGTCGAAGGTGTGCAGAGGACGAAGGCAACTGTTGGAAGACGTTTGGTCAGAGGACTGTGAAAGGAGCTTCCAGGAGCTCAAGGCCAAGCTTGTAAGTGCCCCCACACTTGCTTTTGCTGATTTCTCTCTGCCTTTCATTTTAGAGGTCGACGCCAGCCACAGTGGGCTAGGAGCCGTATTGTCTCAAGAGCAAGGTGGCAAAGTGAAACCAGTTGCATATGCCAGCCGCAGCTTACATGTTGCTGAGAAACATTATAGTTCCATGAAGCTCGAAATGTTAGCCATGAAGTGGGCCATGACTGAGAAGTTCAAAGAGTACCTGTGGGGTCACCGATGTATAGTATGGACAGACAATAACCCCTTGAGTCATTTGGACACAGCCAAACTGGGCGCCACGGAGCATCGGTGGATCGCTGAACTCTCAGCATTTGAGTATACAGTCCGATATCGCCCAGGCCGTGTGAACAAGAATGCAGATTCCCTCTCAAGGCAACAGACTAGTGGGGACAGAACGCAACTGGAGTATCTCCTCCCAGGAACAGTCATTCCAGAGGCAATTGGTGAGCGGTTTGTGGGAGTGCAGGAAGACCCTGTCCAGTTGGTCATAACTGCTCTGCCATCCCGCAGCGGGGAAGATCTGGGGGTACTCCAAAGGGCTGACCCTGCCATCTCAGCGTTTCTGGAGTTTTGGCAGCAGCAGAGAGTGCCAAGCTGTGCTGAGAAGGAGCGTCTGGGTCCAGAGGCCCGGGGACTTGTAAAACAGTGGGGCCGAATTGTCCGGAAGGAGGACCTCCTGTATCGGCGCAGCTGGAGACCAGATGGTGGAGAAGAGGTTCTCCAGTTACTTCTCCCAGAGAGCTTAAGATCAGAAGTGTTACAGGAGCTTCATCAACATCATGGCCACCAAGGGATAGAGAGGACGACTGATGTCGTGAAGCAGAGGTGTTTCTGGCCAGGGATGGACAAAGATGTAAAGGACTGGTGCCAGCAGTGTGAAAGGTGTACCCTGGCTAAAAACACCCAGCCAAGAGCTCGTGCTCCTATGGGTCACCTCCTTGCTTCAAGACCAAATCAGCTGCTGGCCATTGATTTTACACTGTTGGAAACCGCCCGCGATGGAAGGGAGCTTGTGATGGTGATGACAGATGTGTTTTCAAAGTTCACCCAAGCCATCCCCACTCGTGATCAAAAAGCAGCTACGGTAGCAAAGATCCTGGTTCGTGAGTGGTTTTACCGTTTTGGAGTACCGGCTCGCATCCACTCAGACCAGGGGAGGAACTTTGAGAGTCTCTTGGTGCAACAGTTATGTGAGCTGTATGGAGTTCAGAAAAGTCGTACCACACCTTACCACCCACAAGGAAATGGACAGTGTGAACGCTTTAATCGAACTATGTTTAACCTGCTTCGTTCCCTTCCTCCAGAAGAAAAACGAAATTGGCCAGAACACCTCCCACAGCTTGTCTTCCACTATAACACCACTGCCCATCAGTCGACTGGTGAATCACCCCACTTCCTCATGTTTGGACAAGAACCTCACTTGCCAGTGGATTTCCTTCTTGGCCATCTTCCGGAGCCTACGGCACCCAGTGTGTGTGACTGGGTGGCAGAGCACAGGAGGCGTCTGAATGTGGCCATGGATGCTGCCAGGGGCAGAGTGGAGCTGGCAGCCCAGAGGAGGAAAGTGAGGCATGATGAAAAGGTTCAGTGCAAGCCACTTGAAGTGGGACAAAGAGTGTATTTGCGTGATGTGGGCCCAGGTCGCAGAAAAATTCAAGATGCATGGGGGTCCACAGTGTACCAAGTCGTGAGAGGGCCCAGTACAGGTGGTGTGGTATATTCAATTGCTCCAGTTGATAAGCTTCATCTTGTGAGACAAGTGCATCGTACTGCTATAAAACCTGCTCTACCACCTACAGATGCCTGCCCTGATGCTTGGCTGCAGTGTCTGCCTGATGAGACTAGTGACGAGGATGATGTGGAGTCTGGATCTTGGCTGGTGGTACGAGAGGCTGTTAGTAACCCGCCTGTAAAGCCTGAACCACCGGAAAGGCCTTCAGTTCATATGCCATATGAGGCGCCACCAGCTGTACAAGCTCCCCAAAGCAGTATCATCGGCCCCAGGAAGTCCAGCCGTAAAACCGCTGGCAAACACTCCAACCCCCATCACCTCCCACGACCGGTTAGGAGTGACGACTGTAGGGCTACTGTTTCTGTGGACACGGGTGCCAGCAGCCTGGTTACCGCCACTTTTTGACCCTGGTTGCGGTTTTGATTTATCGGTGAGCCACCGATCCATAAAGGGGGGAAGGATGTAACCGGGTGGTTTTAGTTCATTGGAAGAGTGGCTGTAAATTCCCACTCTGGTTTGGCTCCCTGAACACACCGTGTCCTGTTCCTCCACCTTCAGTGTGGTTTAGCTCATTAGTGTTACTAAGCACCAGGTGTGTAAGCCAAACATTCTTCTCCAGGGTGTTGGCTGTTTAGTCTCTTGCTGCATGTGGCTGTAGTGAGTGCTGCTGCAGTGTTCATGGAGTTGTGCAAAGCCATGAAGCACAAGCTAAGGTAAATGTTTTTTTTCATTAGTCACTTATGGCTGGTTGGGTGCTGTCAATGCTGCTCCACATATTGTTGTGGAGTTCTGTTAAAAGTTATTTGTATTTGTTTGTTTCTTAAGGACATGTGCCAGTGGGTGGCAGATTGCCACTGCAACTAATTGAATGTGCTTGTTGTTGGGATTGTGACTGATTAAGGTACATGCTTGTATTTTCTAATATTGTTTATCATGTGCAAGCACCTTACTAACTGTCATTCCTGTACAGCAGATTGCTACGGTTGCTATATTGTGCTCCCAACTCTGTGCCTTGTTTTAAACTGTACATGCTCTCATGTTACTGGCATGTAACATCCTTTGGTGTTTAGTGATTTGGAGTTGTGCTAGCCTTTTACAACTGGCATGGTAGAACCACCATAGCATAAATGCATCTAATAAAGGCTGTTTTAATATTGAAAGGAATTAATAAAATATATATTGTATACAACACTTCTGTTTTTGTCATTTGAAGCCAGGCGTACCTGCGTATTTGTAATAGGGAAGCCCTAGACTATTTACAGTCTACCAGTTGGCTTTAGAGTCACATCCTCTGAGTCACAATCCGGGCCTTCATAGCCCGTGTTACACTGGTGAAGATTCTCAGTCGTCCAGGACATGATAAAATCAGAAAACACTGCTGTATACATTACAACTCCATCAGACAGATCAGTAAAAAAAAAATGAATCAGAGGAATGACACAAACTTCATTTTATTTAGGCTAGTTGTTTAAGGAAACTACACCTGCACTTTAAAAATGATTGTTATTTAGATTGGAAAAAGTCTGCACAAAATATAGTTAAAAACACCACCACAAAAACTAAAGTGCAGGTGTAGTTTTACTTGGAGACTAAATACTTTACTAAATAAAGTAATTTCAGTAAAATTACCTTGTTGTTTTTAAAAATTGTATATAATACTGCAAAGCAACATGTTAAGTTAATTTTGTCAAATAAATACATTTGATTTTTTTTTTTTAGGTTATATCACGGAATTTATCGTTATCGTGATATACTCTGAAATATCACGATATAATTTTTGAGCCATATCGCCCAGCCCTACTACCATATTTTGTGACCGTCTATATTTTAATAATACTCATGATATAAGTGGCCAGATGTAAATTTTTATTCCTTAGAGGAAGTAAAGAGTCAGCAGAAACAGTTTGGTTCAAGTATTTATTGTTTTTCTATAAGTTTCAGAGTGGTCACAATATATGACAAGTGCTACCATATTTTGTGACCGTCTATATTTTAATAATACTCATGATATAAGTGGCCAGATGTAAATTTTTATTCCTTAGAGGAAGTAAAGAGTCAGCAGAAACAGTTTGGTTCAAGTATTTATTGTTTTTCTATAAGTTTCAGAGTGGTCACAATATATGACAAGTGCTACCATATTTTGTGACCGTCTATATTTTAATAATACTCATGATATAAGTGGCCAGATGTAAATTTTTATTCCTTAGAGGAAGTAAAGAGTCAGCAGAAACTGTTTGGTTCAAGTATTTATTGTTTTTCTATAAGTTTCAGAGTGGTCACAATATATGACAAGTGCTACCATATTTTGTGACCGTCTATATTTTAATAATACTCATGATATAAGTGGCCAGATGTAAATTTTTATTCCTTAGAGGAAGTAAAGAGTCAGCAGAAACTGTTTGGTTCAAGTATTTATTGTTTTTCTATAAGTTTCAGAGTGGTCACAATATATGACAAGTGCTACCATATTTTGTGACCGTCTATATTTTAATAATACTCATGATATAAGTGGCCAGATGTAAATTTTTATTCCTTAGAGGAAGTAAAGAGTCAGCAGAAACAGTTTGGTTCAAGTATTTATTGTTTTTCTATAAGTTTCAGAGTGGTCACAATATATGACAAGTGCTACCATATTTTGTGACCGTCTATATTTTAATAATACTCATGATATAAGTGGCCAGATGTAAATTTTTATTCCTTAGAGGAAGTAAAGAGTCAGCAGAAACTGTTTGGTTCAAGTATTTATTGTTTTTCTATAAGTTTCAGAGTGGTCACAATATATGACAAGTGCTACCATATTTTGTGACCATCTATATTTTAATAATACTCATGATATAAGTGGCCAGATGTAAATTTTTATTCCTTAGAGGAAGTAAAGAGTCAGCAGAAACAGTTTGGTTCAAGTATTTATTGTTTTTCTATAAGTTTCAGAGTGGTCACAATATATGACAAGTGCTACCATATTTTGTGACCGTCTATATTTTAATAATACTCATGATATAAGTGGTCAGATGTAAATTTTTATTCCTTAGAGGAAGTAAAGAGTCAGCAGAAACTGTTTGGTTCAAGTATTTATTGTTTTTCTATAAGTTTCAGAGTGGTCACAATATATGACAAGTGCTACCATATTTTGTGACTGTCTATATTTTAATAATACTCATGATATAAGTGGCCAGATGTAAATTTTTATTCCTTAGAGGAAGTAAAGAGTCAGCAGAAACTGTTTGGTTCAAGTATTTATTGTTTTTCTATAAGTTTCAGAGTGGTCACAATATATGACAAGTGCTTCCATATTTTGTGACCGTCTATATTTTAATAATACTCATGATATAAGTGGCCAGATGTAAATTTTTATTCCTTAGAGGAAGTAAAGAGTCAGCAGAAACTGTTTGGTTCAAGTATTTATTGTTTTTCTATAAGTTTCAGAGTGGTCACAATATATGACAAGTGCTACCATATTTTGTGACCGTCTATATTTTAATAATACTCATGATATAAGTGGCCAGATGTAAATTTTTATTCCTTAGAGGAAGTAAAGAGTCAGCAGAAACAGTTTGGTTCAAGTATTTATTGTTTTTCTATAAGTTTCAGAGTGGTCACAATATATGACAAGTGCTACCATATTTTGTGACCGTCTATATTTTAATAATACTCATGATATAAGTGGCCAGATGTAAATTTTTATTCCTTAGAGGAAGTAAAGAGTCAGCAGAAACTGTTTGGTTCAAGTATTTATTGTTTTTCTATAAGTTTCAGAGTGGTCACAATATATGACAAGTGCTACCATATTTTGTGACCGTCTATATTTTAATAATACTCATGATATAAGTGGCCAGATGTAAATTTTTATTCCTTAGAGGAAGTAAAGAGTCAGCAGAAACTGTTTGGTTCAAGTATTTATTGTTTTTCTATAAGTTTCAGAGTGGTCACAATATATGACAAGTGCTACCATATTTTGTGACCGTCTATATTTTAATAATACTCATGATATAAGTGGCCAGATGTAAATTTTTATTCCTTAGAGGAAGTAAAGAGTCAGCAGAAACAGTTTGGTTCAAGTATTTATTGTTTTTCTATAAGTTTCAGAGTGGTCACAATATATGACAAGTGCTACCATATTTTGTGACCGTCTATATTTTAATAATACTCATGATATAAGTGGCCAGATGTAAATTTTTATTCCTTAGAGGAAGTAAAGAGTCAGCAGAAACTGTTTGGTTCAAGTATTTATTGTTTTTCTATAAGTTTCAGAGTGGTCACAATATATGACAAGTGCTACCATATTTTGTGACCGTCTATATTTTAATAATACTCATGATATAAGTGGCCAGATGTAAATTTTTATTCCTTAGAGGAAGTAAAGAGTCAGCAGAAACTGTTTGGTTCAAGTATTTATTGTTTTTCTATAAGTTTCAGAGTGGTCACAATATATGACAAGTGCTACCATATTTTGTGACCATCTATATTTTAATAATACTCATGATATAAGTGGCCAGATGTAAATTTTTATTCCTTAGAGGAAGTAAAGAGTCAGCAGAAACAGTTTGGTTCAAGTATTTATTGTTTTTCTATAAGTTACAGAGTGGTCACAATATATATGACAAGTGCTACCATATTTTGTGACCGTCTATATTTTAATAATACTCATGATATAAGTGGTCAGATGTAAATGTTTTATTTACTTAGAGGAAGTAAAGAGTCAGCAGAAACAGTTTGGTTCATATTTCCACAATGATCATGCTATTCCTGGTCAGATCTTGCTTTTTATTTGTTGGTGGAAGGAGAGAATCAGCAGAAAAAGTTTGATTCAACAAAGACCTCGGTTTGCTTGGCTTTTTCCTTCATTTTCCTTGTCTCTCTCTCTTCCTCCCTCCCTCCATCTCTCTCTCTCTCGCTCTCTTCTAAAGCTTACGTTAAACCCTACATTTTTAGCGTAGCATTTTCTTCTTGGAGGCCAACTGTGGCAAAGTACGGTGCAAAAACGCAACACCGCCCCCTATGGTCACAATATATGATAAGTCACAGGATATGGTGTAACACCTGTATGAAAAAGAAAAACACACCACTGGCTGAAGCCCTGAGCTCGATGGAATGTCCGGCGTAAAACTAACTTGACCGCGGTTTAATGTGACGCAGATGTGTTTATATAGCTCTGCTCTGCAAACATTGAACGTTGTTGTCTTGCGGTGTTGAGTGTAAAATATTTCCGTGACACAACGCACATGTTACGATGAAAAGTCGGCTAGCTGCTAGCATGCACTCACCAGTGTTGTCCGAATCGATCTTGCCACAGGAACAAGCGTCCAAGCTCCATGTAAACAATCCATCTTGCAACAGGAACAAGCGTCCAGCTCCATGTAAACAATCCATGAACAAACGACCCGCTCTTTCCAAACGATGTCAAAACAAACCCAACAGAGTACTCAGTCAGCCCCTCACGCTTGTAGCTGCCTGCAAACTATGAACTGGATTTCCTGAATGTGAGGCGGGTCTTGTTACTCTGGGTTCATGAGACAAGCCTCCGTTCAGGAAATCCATTCCATAGTTTGAAGCCAACGTGCATCATGGGTTGGTCCACTGACATCATCTTTTAACTTTCCATAAGATGGCACAACATTTATATATATTAATATTGACCTCTGATCGTTTTTGCTAAAACAATGTTAAATTAATTAAAATTCCTCTCAAAAATAGTTTAAAATTAGCGCCTTTTTTTTAATTGATAAATATGGATTTTCCCGTCGCGCGATTATGACGTCAGACACAGACTCCGTCAACTGCGCACATTGATACAATGGACGAAGATGCAAAGGCATCCGTCCAATTTAGCCATTTAAAACGTTATATTTTAGCGGTTTGTCTTCAGAGAAGCCAAAGTCTGTGGCGGTTCTACTCACGGGCCCGTGCCCGTGTAAGATGGACCCTGGCCCGCCCTCCGAGCAGAAGCGGAACCAATGCTCATGGCACATACCGATACCAGCCTTGTTTACGTATCGATCCAACCCATGATGCACGTTGGCTTCAAACTATGGAATGGATTTCCTGAACGGAGGCTTGTCTCATGAACCCAGAGTAACAAGACCCGCCTCACATTCAGGAAATCCAGTTCATAGTTTGCAGGCAGCTACAAGCGTGAGGGGCTGACTGAGTACTCTGTTGGGTTTGTTTTGACATCGTTTGGAAAGAGCGGGTCGTTTGTTCATGGATTGTTTACATGGAGCTGGACGCTTGTTCCTGTTGCAAGATGGATTGTTTACATGGAGCTTGGACGCTTGTTCCTGTGGCAAGATCGATTCGGACAACACTGGTGAGTGCATGCTAGCAGCTAGCCGACTTTTCATCGTAACATGTGCGTTGTGTCACGGAAATATTTTACACTCAACACCGCAAGACAACAACGTTCAATGTTTGCAGAGCAGAGCTATATAAACACATCTGCGTCACATTAAACCGCGGTCAAGTTAGTTTTACGCCGGACATTCCATCGAGCTCAGGGCTTCAGCCAGCGGTGTGTTTTTCTTTTTCATGCCGGGTTGTGCGCACTGATTACGGCAGCTGTTTCAGCTCCCGCCTGGGAGCTCCGTGGCTTCGCATCATAATACAGCTACTAATATAAAGCATGTAAAACACTAAAAACGGGAACATGTCTGTGTTGGTTTATGCCAAGAACTGAAAAAAAATTATAACCTGCTGTTTACTCGAAATAACTTTGGCTTCTCTGAAACATAAAGTTTTAAATGGCTAAATCGGACGGATGCGTTTGCATCTTCGTCTGTGTCTGACGTCATAATCGCGCGACGGGAAAATAGTATTTATCATGTAAAAAAAGGCGCTAATTTTAAACTATTTTTGAGAGGAATTTTAATTAATTTAACATTGTTTTAGCAAAAACGATCAGAGGTCAATCTTAATATATATATATGTTGTGCCATTTTATGGAAAGTTAAAAGATGATGTCAGTGGAGCTTTAATGACACATTCACTTATAGTATACAGTAGTAGTAACATATTAATATTGATGGATGGATGGATGAATAGATAGATAGATAGATAGATAGATAGATAGATAGATAGATAGATAGATAGATAGATAGATAGATGATAGATAGATAGATAGATAGATAGATAGATAGATAGATAGA
>JBBPBX010011948.1:33652-54976 GCA_038048925.1 Garcialebias charrua | reverse complement strand
CCAAGCATATACAGTTGCAGTAACGTTGCAGGCAACTTCACACCTGCCACCACTCCCTCCGGGGCCACATAAATGTCCATGATTTCAGCCACTGGAAATTCACCAGTCTCTTGACAATGTTCAAGCAGTCCTGTCCAGAGCACATCGTAGTCCCCATCACCACAAAGGTCATAGTTCAGCGTGCAATGTGCCACATCAGGAAGCGTGTCATAAGATCTTATGACATTAATCCAGGCGTTCCAGCTCTGCAGTGTGTCGTACAAGAGCGTAGTTGTAAAGTCAGGAACTGCTCCCCACCAAACTTCAGCTTGAAATTCGGCTGGACCAGACTCAGCAGAAGTCCCTTCAACCTGGAGCATCTGATGAATGGAGCTTTTCACTGTAGCACAGTACTGAACAGTTCCATCAGGAAAACTCAGCTGGACGTTGTCAGGACTCATCATCAAAGTCACGTTCTGATCACACAGAATGTCTCGTCCAATAAAGTTCACTGGACATATGTCAGAAATCAGGAAGGAGTGTTCAAAGCGCAGATTATTCCACACGAGAGCGGCCACTCCTCTGGCTTGATCGTGGGAGTGACGTGTTAACTGACGAATACCTGGCGCCTGTATCAACCATACACATGTGATTTCGGCCGTTAATGGTTAACGATACCAAAAAGGCTCCAAATACAAGACGCCACCTACTGCCGGACCAGGGCACCCCTATTGGATAGGATATTGGCCTGGGGCCTGATTATTGGCTCCCGGCATAGGGCCATGTGGAGTATTATCTGGTGGTGGTGTATATACGTCATGTGGATAACGAGCTGGTGTCACCTCCTGTCTCGATAAATCCTGTTTGGTCGGACATTGAAAATGCCAATGTCCCACCCCGTCACACCGGTGGCACCTGTCCGTGGGTCGAGGGTTGCCCCTCGGACGTTTGTACCGACCCCTGCGCCAGGATGTGGATGGGCCCAGAGGTCTCTGTTGATATGAATTATCAGATGATGTAGGAGGACCCTGAACCTGGGGCATCTGGATTGCATTCACCTTTGTGAAATTAAGTTTGTCACGTATGTCTTTTAATTGGGCCTTAGCTAATTGAGTTTCAAGGGATTTTAATTCCCTGTCATCAGACTCCCTCTTATCAAAAGATTGATCAATAAAATGAACAATGTGGGCTGCCCATAAATCATAATCCATCTTTGTCAGGCCAACAACAGACGCCAAGCTCTTCTTAACATCATCAGCCAGAGAGCTCTCTACAGCACCTCTGAACAACAGTTGAGTCGTAGGATCAATCGTTGGATCATTTCCAGTTCTATTTTCCCACAAGAGCTTAACTCTAGATAAGTAGGTCGTGCCCCGTTCTGTAACAGCCGGAGGAATCTCACACAAGTCTGAAGATTTCATAGACGTCGGATATTTCTCTCGTATAATTGGCCATAAAATTTGAACGTGGTCGTGCAGTGTGTCACTGTCTGGGTCCAATTTAGTCCCAGCAGCCTGTTCTATTTCAGTCAAACTACCAAACGACGTGCATGCTGTGAAAACCCTCCTCCAATCACCCAGACATGGCACAATTCCGGCGCATGCCTCCAGAAAAGCGCGGATCCAAGCCGAACCTCCTTTCTGGATATCAGGCAAACGCTGACGGATCAACTCAGTATCCTGCAAACTAAAAGGCGTGTAAGTCTGTTTGCGGACTCCCTCAGCTGTGGTGGAAGAAACGAGAGGTAACATGAATTGAGCAGGAGGCACTGCGTCAAGGCATGTGTGAACATTATCAGCAATTCTATTTAACCGACCTGAATTTCCTCGCTGCCAGCCAGTGACCTTATCAAAAGTTGTGGCAGGAGGCCTGAGGTCAGGACAAGCAGTTGGACCAGGACAGGTCAGTGGCACGGAGTCATATGAAGCCCCCAAAGATGTCACGCTGAAAGAAGCATCAGAGGACGGTGGACGAAACACATCACCTCCCCTTTGTTCACCCACAGAGCCAGGAGTGGTGTGAACACCACCCATCAATGTTTGCACATGGTCTTGCACCATATTCCTATTTTCAGCTGATTTTGTCTGTAAAATACCTCCTGTAACGAGAAGCAAGTCTGAGCTGGATCTAGTGTGTTCAGAACCAAGTGAGAGCTCTGCCAGATTTATGGATGATAGCTTCGTCAATGGCATTTGGTTGTGTGGATTTAATCCCACAGGTGCATACGGGGGAGGACGAGGAGGAGGAGGAGGTGCGGGGCAAAGAGGAGGAGGGGGGAAGCACAAGGCCGTTGAGCTTCAAGGCATGTCTCCGTTCTGCCAGTCATGACCATAACGTGCGCCTTTTCAGCCTCCATGTTTTCATAAAATAGCACAAACAGTCACAGCAACAATAAAAAAATAAAACAACCCAACCGTGAACTATCAATTAACTAACTACTTAACTGTGGAGTCTTTCCAACAGCAGCGTTGAACTTAAACGAACAAACAATAAATCTGAGCCGTTCCCTGGACCAGAACTTACAGAATGGTCCAGTGAACTCACCTCACTCAGGGGCAGCTGTGTTACAGGCGCGGGGGAGCGGGGGGGGGTAACCTCAAGGAGATGTCTCTTCCCTGGTACGAGCATGGAAGGAGGAAGAGGTGGGGGCCCTGTGGTGTCAGGCACTAAGGTCTTATCTGTTGACGGCCATAAAACTGAATGTGAGCCAACAACTTGTCTCTGTGAAACTGCCCTGTGCACACTTCTCAAGCAGATTTCTGTCCAACAGCAGATGGAGACAGGTCATCCACAACAGGAAACATTCCTGACCGACACATGTTATTCACCCAAGAAACTAAACGTCTTTTCTCATCAAGAACATTCTTGACAGCTACCTTCCGACTCCATGAAACCCATAACAGATCCTAATGTGCCAGGGGCACAATTCTCCCAAGTTTGTATAGGTATGTCAGACATTATAATAATGTTATACACGTGTTTTACAAGGGTGAAGTGAGCAAACCTCCAGCCAGGACCATGGACAGCTGCAGTAGCCAACCAAGAAACTGCCTGTTTTAAATCACCCTCCTAAAACACCCAACAAAAATGCCACCCCAGAGCACAGCAGTGGCAGTCACTATTAGACTTCACAATTTGACCTACTGCCGGCAAATACACCCACTGAAACAATATATAAAATAAAAAATCTTTCCCTGTTGCCTTAGTTTGCGTGTTCACAGCACTTTCTGGAGTACAGGCCACAAGCCTCTAAATGAAACAGAAAATAAATAAAGGAAAAAAAATGAATAAAGAAAAGAAAATAAAAAAAATAATAAATGAAAAAAAATAAAAAGTTTGCGACCTATACACCAGAAAATACGGCAATCAACTTCAACTGGGAAGGGGAAGAAAAGATTTGACTCTAACGGCGATCACTGGTCCCGGATTGTGAACTAAATCACCTTCTCGGCAACTCTTGTGAACCCGGAGCGGCCAAACCACTCTGTACGGCAAGCCGTGTGCTGGATGAAAGCCAGTGCGACTCTACGGCGATTAAATCCCGGAGTTCACCTCTGACCTCAGCCCCACAGCTCCCGGAGCCCATAAAATAAACAAATAAAAAAAAGTCTCCCAGCCAACAGGCCGGAGCTCATAGATGGGGAAAAAACGCAAACTTAGGCACTCATACTCTCACCCTTTGTGTGTGTGGACTATGTGCTTTATACTTTACTTATATGTACGAAAACAGCAAAAAAAATGCACATTCAAATGAAATACCAACAGTGGTTCACGTTATTTAACTGTTAACGCTAACCCAAACAACCGTAGCTACACTACGGTGTAATTTTTGCCCACCCGTAGACAGAACAGACATACAGCCAAGGTAAATTTAGCGTTTTCAATAGCAGACATTTAGGTATAAACGGAAGATCTGCTCACCTGAATGAAGAGGCGCCACTTGGCTGCAGCTTGCTCCGCCACTCGTGGGGGAAGCCCTCAATCGGCTTCCGTTTCAGGCCAAACCTCACACTTCTCAACGTCGGGATCACCAAATTGTTGCGGTTCAAAAGTTGAAGGGAAGCTCTGAAACGAATGTGCAAGTTTTAGGCAGGTTTATTGTACATTATAAGAATAAACCTTACAGCGACCAACAGACCTCTCACCGAGCACAAGTCCACACACACACATCTTCGAAGGCGGACCACGGTTTTATACCTCTAGATGACGTCATCGCCTCGTGGGACCAATCCTGGAACCGAACCGCCTTGGAACCGCCCTAGAACTTTTCTACTCTGTGAGTGATCCGCCTCTCAGCCAATCAACTACCAGCTCTGTATGTCAATCATCCAGTGTTGTGTCTGTTGTATTATGCAGGCGTGTAACTGAAAAACTCTTCCCTATTGGAAATAAAACCCGTAAATAAAGGTTCCATCTTGAATATATTTTCACATTATATGGTGGAATTAAGTGAACATAAATCATAACGCATAATATGTGTGCTTCAGGTGTAATACTGATATACATATATTTTATGTGCATTCATTCAACCTTTATTTAGACAGGTTAATCCCATTGATCCTCTGGGACTCATTTACAAGAGAGAGTTGACATTAACAAAGAGTGGTGACAACAGTGGAACAACAGACAATATGTACAACACGATAGGATTTAAAGGAAAGGGAATTATTCTGCACTTTGTTTATAAGGGAGCATAATTCTTTTTGACTTTAGAACAATTTACACCTTTAACCAGCCACTAGGGAGCACAGCCAGTGTGTATTTCTGCAATACAGGTGGAGCGGGAGACAGACAGAGGAATCAGGGCCTCGATCATCTGCAGTAATGAGATAGTTGCTCCGGGTTGTCACAGTGAAGAAGAAATTATAATTAACTGGTCTCTGTTCCAATCCTCACCTATGGTCACACAAAGTTTGTATCATGATCGAAAGAATGAGATCCTGGGTCCAAGTAGCTGTAATGAGCTTCCATTGAGCTGAAGCTGACACCGCTCTTCCATTGTAGGGTGTCCGGGCTCAGCCTGAGAGGTAAGGCGAGGAGCTCTATCATCCAGGGAATCTCAGAGTTCAACTACTGCCCCTGTGGAGAGTCCAACACTTTGAAGATGTAACATCATCATCATCATCATCATCATCATCATCATCATCATCATCATCATCATCATCATCATCATCAAGACAATCAGTTTGTGAGGGACTAAGGTTTAGATGCTGTCCTTTGTGGGACACACAGACACAGCACTAAAGAAGATAAAACTCTGTTGTTTTCTGATTAAAAACACCCACAGGAAACGTTTCTTTCCAAGACTGTGATTTAATCAAACGTTAAAGGTATTTATTAAGATAAGGGAAAGGGATGTTGAGCTTTAAATGCAAACGATCATTCGTCTTCCATCAAGTTTATGTTAGATAAAAGCAAATCATTGTGATGATTACTAATCAAATGATTAACTAAAAGAAACCCTACTGTGACCGATGTCATGATCATTAAACCCCATTTAGTATTTTTGTTAAGTCCTGTTAAAATAACTTTTTTGCGACTGACTCTGTGTCATTAAAAGGCTACAAATACGTAAAACTGATATATTAGTCTTTTTATTTCCTGTGTGGCACAATGTTTTTGATTAGTTATTTTTTACATGTTTCTTCAGTTGATCAAGTAGAATAGTTAATTCTAAATTTTGAGTTAAAATTGTAAGCATTTATTTACAGATTGTGTATACTTAGAATAGATTGAATACTCGAGAGTCCTGCAAGTTTTTAATGTTTGCTTGTTCCAATAAATCACAATTTATCTTATTGTAAAAAAAAAAATAAAAAAAATAAAATAAAATTTTAACGCTTCAGAAAGATACATTTGGTTTTTGAAGACTAAAATGTGTCTGGAGAAAAGATTAAAACATCACAAAACAAAATAGAATAACGCTTGTTTCTATAAAAAAAAATAAAAAAATAAAAACGGAGTGTAAATTTAGTTCATTTTTGACAGTGTTTTTGTTACTTCCTGCTCTGATAAAATGCGTGTGTGTTTTATAAATGTTTATTTTTATTTTTATATATTTTATTGTATTTTATTTATTGAAAAAGATCATGCGAGCTTCAGAGCTCTGATTTAAAGGAGACCACATATAGGTCTTTACATTTTTTATGTTATGTCTGTGTGCTATCTTGACAATATTAATTCATTTTAATACACAAAATAATTCTTAGATAATCAATTATACCCTTTTTAATTCTGCCATTTTTAACTTTCGTTTTGAACGACCGGTTTCTGATACAAGTTCTGAAGTCCACGCCCTTCAACGATCTGTTTACGCCCTCTGTAACAGCCAGTATCTGTAATGTGTTGTTGTTTTAAAATTAGCTCTTTTTTTATTACTCATTTGACTTACTGTTAGTGTTAGCTTAAGATAACTTACCGAAACCCGTCTGAGCGCGCCGCAATTTGCTGCTCCTTTTAGCATTAGACCACCCGAATCCGATGCTAATGTTAGCTTGTTCCTCTTCCGGTGTTCGCCAGCTCCGCTCGTTGCACGCAGAGATTTTGGGAGTTATCGCTGTTCCAGTCAAGACAACACAAAGTTCACCAAGTGTCTCCCGTAAATTAATCCGTAAGGAGAAGGTCCTCGCTGCTGTGAGGCTGCTGCGAGGCAGCAGCGAGGCTGTACAGTTGAAGCTCCGCTCCATCGCGCCAGAAGAGGGTCCCGTTGCCGCGGGTCCCTACGCCGGGGGTCCGCTCGTTTAATTTTTACCGGCTGCGCGTTGGGAGCGATCGCAAATACACTAAAAATTGAACTAAAACATAAAAATAACAATTATACTTTATTTATAAAGCCATTTAAAAAAAACACAGCTGCAACAAAGTGCTGTACACATGAAATTAAGAACATATAAACAAAAGATGAGGGCGGCCGTGGTGTAGTGGTAATGGCAGTCGTCTCCCGATCGGAAAGTTGGCGGTTCGACTCCCGGGACCCGCACCATGTGTCGTTGTGTCCTTGGGCAAGACACTTAACCCTGAGTTGCTCCCGGTAGGACTGGAAAGCACCTTGCATGGTAGTCTGCCGCCACCGGTTTATGAATGTGTGTAGCATTCAATATATGTGTAGCACTTTGAGATTTTCAGTAATGAAAAGTGCGTTATAAATTGAATTAATTATTATTATTATTATTATTATGAAATCATGAAAAACAACAGTTGTGTGTTTAATACAGAAGTGGGTTGAGCCTAACCAGGGGTTGCTAGGTGAGGGGCTGGACTCAGGTTGTGGTGGGTTGTCCTCTCGCTTGTGACGTCACATGCGAGCGTATTTTAAAACAAAACGTTTGTATCACAGTAAAATAAATCTACTTAGAGTAAATAAACCACTGGGTGCATTTTTTTGGCACAAGGACTGTTTTTTTATGAAGTAAATACCCAAAGTTGAGTAAAAAAAAAACATTAAAAAGTGAATTTTGCATGTGTGGTCCCCTTTAAAATTTTCTCCATGGACTTGTTTTTCCCCAGGATTTTTGTCCCGTCGGAGCTTCCGTACCATCTCAATACACATGACGCTAAACTAACCAAGGAAGCTAACAACAGGAACCGGGACGTGGTTCGGTCCATGTTCCGGTAGGTGTGTGGCGTCACCCGGTTCTGAAACCTCAGAACCCACTCCTTGGTTCGGTTTTGACCCAGTGTTTTGGTTTCGCTGCTTATCTTCCTGACCTTTGACCTTTCCCCTATGCTAACCGGTTAGCCAGCGAGCTAGCTGCTATAAAGCAGCGCGAGCCCAGCCGGAGGCGCAGATCGGAGAGGGATGAGTCATGGCGTCGGTTCGGGTGGCGGTGCGGGTCAGGCCCATGAACACACGGTGAGTTCAGGACCTAAATGTGTGGAACGTTTCCAGGTGTGCTACAGGTAACACTCACCTGTCCGGGGTTAAGACTTTCTCACGGTTCTAGACTCGGAGGTTCTGGTTTGGTTTAACGCCTCTGTTCACACTGGAAACGGATTTAATTCGGGTTTAACCCACTTCCATCATCTGATGTTTCTGTCTCAACTTCAACTCAAAGTGATGATTATTATTATGAACATTATTTTAATTGACATGCATTTAAAAAGTTTTTACATATTTAAATTAGGGCCATAAAGTGAACAGTTTACATCTGAAACTGGAACTTGTCTCAAAACATTTTAGACAAAGTCTAAAAAAGCAATTTTTTTTTTTTTTAATGTCCAGAGGACCAGACTTAGCTTTTTTAGATTTTTCTACCTGGATTATTGAGCATGCATCAGGGTATTTTAGACAAAGATTAAACTGGTTAATAAAAACCTTTTCACTGGCTAATGAATCAGTTATTTAATTAAAAATAAGGTTGTGTTTTTAACTAAAACTGTCTGCTTATAAATAGCATTAAAAACATTGAGTTTTTAACGTTTTAGTTTTAAATATGAGATGCAGCGCTCATATTAAACCAGTTTGGATTTTATTTTGATAAACTTGAATTTATTCACCAACTGGTTCTTCACTTTGCTTTCTAGGTTTTTTTTCTTTTTTTTACTCGCCTTTGCTGTTTTGTGATTTTATTTTATTTTTTCAGACAGTTTGGTGTCTTTTTATTTCTCCACTTTCTGTTGTGACAAACTTCTTTGAGTCATTTTTAAAACACACAGCTGAAGAGGCCAGGTAGCCAACCTTTAGCTGCTGCTCGTGGCTGATAGTAGCGGCGTTGCGCTGAAAGTCTGGCTGACCTGATGAGATGCTTCCTGTACTTAGTCCACAGTCTTCAGGGGGACACATGAGGACATTTTCCAGGTTGTCCAGCAACAACTTCCTGACAGAATCTGGTTTTCCACAACCGATAAATAATGAAGGCAACAAATCTCAAGACAAATTTAATTTAGTCTACATACAACTGTTCTCAGTCGGCAGTCTTGTGGACTGCTTGGGAGTTTCAGACGGTTTCAGCTCTGCTGGTGTGGAACTTCCTTGTTCTCGTTCATTCGACCTATATTTAGGCAGGTTAATCCCATTGAGCCTCGAGGACTCCTTTACAAGAGAGACCTGTCTACAAACTAAAGATTGATGACAACAACAACAGTAGATTTTCCTTGAACAATCAACAATAGACAAACATAAGAGAGAAATGCTGATTTTTTTTAACAAGTTAAAACAAAGATGTCAAAGTAGCAAAACAGACAAGATTAAAAGGCAAATGTAGAAAATCAAAAACAGGAACATGTCTGCATTGGTTTTCACCCTCTTCCTCCTCATCAGACTTTACAAGAGAGGCACATTAAAGCACAAACACCCCAATACAGTACGACACATTCAAGAGCCTTTTCCTGCACACAGGTCACTTCTGAAAGATTTCCATGTACCGGTAAGCACAAGTATACGGAGTACATGACCTTAGTAAAAGTACACAGTTTACTGTGTGCTTTACATAAGTAAAAGTACACAGTATAGTGTTCTCCAATGAGGTTTTTCTCTGTTACTTTTGGAGGGTTGTCAGATATATTTTAATAAATTATATAGCACATAAAGACCTTTTTGAGGAGTATAAATTAACTTCAGTGGTTTTTTTTTTCCTGACTGACAGATTTCTCCCCTAAAATTATTTAAATTGAAGGAGTTGTATTTACAGGATTTCACCTCATGTACCGTATTTTCTGCCGTACATGTCGCACCGTCGTATACGACGCATCTATTATGCGTCACCGCTGACAACCCGGAAATGTGGGCCGGTGTTTTGCCAAAAATGGATTGACTGCCATAAATGGCGGCCACAGGAGCGTGCACGGAAGGACTTTGACAATATTAACACTTAAAAACAATAATTTGTTTGCTGAAAATTATAGCAAAGATGTGTTTGAACTGAACTTTTACTTAATAAATGCACGTAATGGTCAAATCAGCTGAATTTAAAAAATAGTTTTGCTGCCTCTGCTGCAAAGCATGCATGCGCAGCCAGCGGAAACGCTGCATCTCTTTAAAATTTAACAAGACAAACACCTAAAAATATATGTGTTTGCTCAACATTATAGTAAAGGTGTGTCTCACTTGAACTTTTCCTTAATAAATGCACGTAATGATCAAATCAGCTGAATTTAAATAGTTTTGCTGCCTCGGTGCTGCGAAGCGTGCACGCGCAAGGAGCCGGTGCATTTCTTAGAACTTAAACAAAAACATTTATTTGTTTGCTGACATTATAGTAAAGATGTGTCTGAGATGAACTTTTCTTAATAAATGCACGTTGACTGTTAAAACATGGCAAAATGAAGCAGACGAAATAAAGCGGCTTTAAAATTACTACACGCTCACCCGTCCATAATGACAGAAACACCTATTTATTTTATATTTTTTATTCAAACCCGTTGAATTCTTCATCCTCTGTGTCGCTGGTGAAGCGTTCTGACAACTCCAGAGGTAACAGGTAGTTGATGCAGCTCAGAGCACTGCCTCCTCTTCCTCCTCCACGTCCAGCAAACATCCTGCCTTCCTGAACCCCGACTGGATGGATTCTTTAGTGACAGAGGTCCACGCTTTATCCATCCATCCAAGGACCTGCTGGAATGTCGCGTGGCGCATCCGTCCTGTAGCCGTGAAGCTGTGCTCTCCGTCCACTCCTCCCAAAGGCGGCACAGAGCTGCTGTGAAGCTCCGGTTCACAGAAATGTCCAGAGGCTGCAGCACTTTGGTCAAGCCTCCCAGGATGATGCCAGGAATGGAGTTAAACACTTTAATTTTATCTTTAAATAGACTATATGCCACGGGCATCCGTTCTGGCACTTCCGCATTCATGAGCCGGACTGCGCACTTCCGGTTAGCGGGAAAGATACGAACATAAATGTCTAAATACAATTAATAAAACATCTGCATACACACCAATAATAACTCTTTACACATATAAATCCATATAAAATTATGGCGACGTTCCCCCTACGGATAGCCGCGATAAATTTTCGCCCGAACTCCCCCTCAGAACAGCTGTTCCCACCGGTGGGCGGACACAACCGAACTCACTTGTAGCGCCAGTAGCGCACAGCCGCTTCCCGTTTCGGGTCGTTGTCATGGTTTGCTACTAGGAGTTAATGCTAACAACAACGGCAGTGGATCGGAACCGGAAGTGTGGGATGTGTCCTAGGGCTGGGCGATATGGAAAAAATCATATATCACAATATGGACTTTTTTATATCACGATAACGATATATATCACGATATATACAACACGATGTGTGTGTGTGTGTGTGTGTGTACAGCAAAAATTTGGACCAAAGTTTTTTTATTTTATTATTTTACTACAGATAGTTACATTTATAAGAATGTGAACAAAAAGAACAAGGAAATTTGGACCAAAGTAGAAACTAGATCTACCTAAGATCTACCTTAATTCAAGGAGTACGATTATGGAATGACTTAATGCCAAATGACAAATGTTAAGGAAGCCAAATCATTCCTTGTATTTAAGAAACTGGTAAAAAATGAATTGCTAAAAAAATATAAATGAATCTAATTTAATGTGTGATATATGTGAATTGAAAATTGACTGAGTTATTTACTTATTTTGTTATTATAGAAAATATTGTTTGAACTGTTATTAGATGAATAAGGAGCAGATTTAATAAGATTTATTCTTCATCTGCTACCTTTCATTTTATTATTTTTTTCTATTATGAATACGTTAATTGTTGTATTTCATTTATAAAATGAATAAACAAACAAACAAACAACTCCTTTTCTACTTTGGTCCAAATTTTTCCTGCAGGTGGCGGTAAAACAACAGCTGCTAATGAAACTCACGAAGAAGAAATCCGCTCTGAAGTTTGAGTAAACAAAGCAAGAAACAGAAAAGAGAAAACGTTGCGTTTGATTGCGGTTCTGTTGTGTCTCTGGTCTGTTTTGTATTGGTTAACTGGACCCGAGTTCGGACTCGGTTGGACTCTGGGTTCGTGTCCTCTGGACCCATTTTGTCTCCGAGTTTCAGCGGAGCGAAATAATGGAAGCTAACAAGGTGAGCTTCCCCCTCTTTTTGGTAAAAGTTATTCTTCTTGGGCTGCCTGTGCAGCTGTTTTCTCCTTGTTGAGATCTATGGTTGAGACACCGGCTTCATGCGCCTGCGTCTCTGTTGCTCTCGAGTTTAACCACGTAAAGCATGTGTCGCAAACCCGCGCGTGCGTCAAACATAAAGCCGCGCCGTCATCTCGCAAAACCACAATATGAAGCTTATTTGCGACAGTTATTTTTTTATTCTTATTTATCACGATAGAGACGATAGAAGGAAAGTAGCACGATAGACACGTTTCTATCGTCCCCACGATATATATCGTCATATCGCACAGCCCTAATGTGTCCCATATTTTAACGGAGGTACGTCACACCTACCCGTGGCATATAGCCTATTGCAGCATGATGTGCGTGCACGCGCTGTCCATCCAGCAGGCTTTTTTTGCTCTAAAATATCCGTACACATACAAGTACACCGGTAATTGTCAAAAGCCTAGAGGGCCCTTTAGCGCTCCTAGCGGCCAGAAGTGGTACTGCTCCATTTTTTTTTTCAGTCAGAATGAATGGAAACGGTCATATCTCAGCCAAAAATTGGTCTAAAAATATGGGAAAAAATCCATTAATACATTGCTTCGCTGTATAAGTCGCAAGACATGCAAATTAGGCAAAAATCTGACTTGTATGCTGAAAATCTTCTTCTTCTTTTGGCTTTTCCCTTTTCAGGGGTCGCCACAGCGAGTCATCCTCCTCCACCTCACTCTGTCCTCTGCATCCTCTGTCCTCACTCCAACTACCTTCATGTCCTCTCTAACTGCATCCATATATCTCCTCTTTGGTCTCCCTCTTTGTCTTTTTCCTGGCAGCTGCATTTCTAACATCCTTCTACCAATATACCCACTGTCCCTCCTCTGGACATGTCCAAACCATCTCAGTCTGGCCTCCCTAACTTTATCTCCCAGTTGTTTAACATGTGCTGTACCTCTGATTATCTCATTCCTGATCTTATCCATCCTTGTCACTCCTAAGGAGAACCTCAGCATCTTCATTTCTGCTACTTCCAGTTCTTTCTCCTGTCTTTTTGTCAATGACACTGTCTCCAGACCATACAACATAGCTGGTCTCACCACTGTCTTGTAAACTTTTCCTTTGACCTTTGCTGACACCTTTTTGTCACAAATCACTCCTGAAACTTTTCTCCATCCACTCCATCCTGCCTGGACTCTCTTTTTCACCTCTTTACCACATTCCCCATTTTCCTGGACAGTGGACCCCAAGTACTTGAAGTCCTGCACCTTTGTGACCTCTGCTCCTTGTAGCCTCACTGTTCCACTGGCCTCCCTCTCATTCACACACATGTACTCTGTCTTACTACGGCTGACTTTCATTCCTCTTCTTTCAAGTGAATACCTCCACCTCTCCAAGTTCTCTTCCACCTGTTCCCTGTTCTCACCACATATCACAATGTCATCTGCAAACATCATAGTCCATGGGGATTCCTGCCTGACCTCATCTGTTAGTCGGTCCATCACCAGAGCAAACAAGAAGGGGCTCAGAGCCGATCCTTGATGCAATCCCACCTCCACCTTGAAGCTATCTGTCACTCCTACAGCACATCTCACCACTGTCCTGCTGTCTTCATACATGTCCTGTACCAGTCTAACATACTTTTCTGCCACTCCAGATTTCCTCATGCAATACCACACCTCCTCTCTTGGCACCCTGTCATATGCTTTTTCTAAATCCACAAACACACAATGGAGTTCTTTCTGACCCTCTCTGTACTTCTCTATCAACATCCTCAAAGCAAAGATGGCATCTGTGGTGCTCTTTCTTGGCATGAAACCATACTGCTGCTCACAGATAGTCACATCTTGTCTAAGCCTTCCTTCCACAACTCTCTCCCAGATCTTCACTTGTATGCCGAAAAATACAGTAGTCATTTTATATTATTTATATTATCTTTTAAGTACATTTATCACAGTAGTGGCCCATAGTTCTCAGTATGACTAAATATAATTGAGTTTAGCTCATCCAGACAAACAACACGTTGTTGTGGTGGTGGTAACACGGGAAGAACTGAGTTTATTTACATATTTGATGAACAACAAACACCTGGAACTGACTCTCAGAGACAAACATGTTTTTTATAATTGGGGACAGAAATATTATCTTTTAGTGTTTTTATTTATTAATCATAAGACTTAAAGCAGCAAAAGCTGTCGGTCTTGTCTGTCTCTCTGTCCCTCTTTGTCTCTGTCTCTCTCTGTCTGCGTGTCTGTCTCTCTCTCATTCTTTGTCTCTGTCTGTCCATCTGTCTGTGTCTCTGTCTGTCTTTTTCTCCCTCTCCCTGTCCGTCTCTCCGTCTCTTTCTGTCTGTCGCTCGGTCTCTCACTGTCTGTATTTCTGTCTGTCTGTCTCACACAGTCTCTCTATCTGTTTGTGTCTCTCTTTCTGTGTCTCTCAGTCTCTTCTCTCCTTTTGTCTGTGTCTCTGTCTTTTTCTGTCTGTCTCGCTCTGTCTGTCTGTGTCTTTGTCTCTCTGTCTCTCTTCTCTCCTTCTGTCTCTCTTCTCTCCTTCTCTCCTTCTGTCTGTCTTTCTCCTGTCCTTCTGTCTGTCTGCTCTGAGGGAGCTCTCAGGTGGGTTTCCTCTCGTCCAAAGACCTGCAGGTGGTTCAACAGAGACTCCTGCTGGTCCTCGGTGTTGTCAGTGATCATCTCTGCAGTTCTGTGGTGGACCGGCGGCCGACCCGCTCGACTTCCTGCTTCTGGAACCAGAAATCTGAGGCTTCGTTTATTTATTTCAGTTACAAACTGAACATTTTAAGTTGCTTTCTGAAGAAATCCCGAACGTGTTAAAATATGAGGCTTCGCAATAAAAACATTCAAAGATCAAACGGCAGAACTGCTAAAGCTTTCAGAGTTGAAGAAACAAACGGTTGTTTACAAAGTCATTAAAAAAATTCTTGTTTTTTACGACTTTGTAAACAAATGTTTGTTGTCAAAGTCATAAAAAATGTTTTGTTTATGGCTAAACTTCTTAACATTTAATCTGAAAGTCAGCGATTTGAACCTTTTAAACCTTCTTCTGTTCCAGGGAGAAAGACCTGACTGCAAAATGCATCATCAGGATGGAAGGAACCAAAACCTTCATCACCAATCTGAAGGTACCGGTTCACGCCCGTGCACACCTGTTCACGCCCGTGCACACCTGTTCACGCCCGTGCACACCTGTTCACGCCCGTGTCTGACTCCTAATTTCTGCTCAGATCCCAGATAACGTCATCGGAGACTCTACGAGGGAACGAATCAAAACCTTCACGTATGATTTCTCCTACGACTCCATGGATGCCGTGAGCTCCTCGTTCGTCTCTCAGGAGAAGGTGGAGCCTGCTCTTCCTCTCTGCTCTTGATGATCTTTAACGTTAATTTGTTAAATCGTTAAGCTATGTTTGGATTTTAATTTTTATTCCATGTTTAGTCGTTGATTCATCTTTTCGTTCCTCTTCAGATTTTCAGAGATCTGGGCTCTGATGTTCTGAAGGCGGCGTTCGAGGGCTACAACGCCTGCGTCTTCGCCTACGGCCAGACGGGCTCGGGGAAATCCTACACCATGATGGGACTTCCAGTAAGTCTCTAAATGACCCCCCTTCCCTCCTCCCACCGAGCCGTCCAGTCTCTGTGGCAGAGTGGGGAGATAAATCATTGACGTATCTGAGCTTCCTGCTCAGACTTCCTGGCGTTCTCATGTTCAGATAAGTCTGGACAAATGAGGACGTCTCTGAACACCGACCTAAAGTCATGGAGCTGACTGACTCCGTCAGCACCGTTTGGGATGATGGTAAACGTTGTCTCCGTGTCAAAACCACTAAATGTTTGTCTTATTGGTCCTACAATTTAAAAACTTTTTAAACTAGATGAGAAAAACTGGACTTTTTTAACTCTCCTTCTTCTGACCGAAGCTGTTGCTCCAGGACTCCAAAGCCGAGGCGGGAAATCCTCTTAACTTTATGATTGTTCAAACAAAAAAACAAATTTTCACTGCTCATCTGCCTGTTTCTCTGTCAAGGCAAGTCATTTTGAGACAAACCTGTGCCACAAGAGTTGGCTTGTTGGCAGATGAAATTCTACAGCCTCCTGCTGTAGGCTAAGGAGGCTAACAATGGCTAACAACAGCTAACATCTGCTTTTAACCGACTGTCAGCTAACAACCAGCTAACATAAGCTAACATCGGCTTTTAATAATAATAATAATAATAATTTGTCACATTTGTCATCTGTGTATGTTTCCCATACTTGACAGACGAAATTGGTCTTCTGCCTTTAACCCAACCACCACCAGGTGGTGCAGCGAGCAGCGTAGTCGCGCTCGGGGAGCTGGAGAATTAGATGTGCACTCATAGACACCCCAAGGTGTGTAGTGGCCGGGGCGCGAACCCGCGTCCTTCGGGTCCCAAGTCAAAAGCCCTGCCACTACACCATCTTAACTGACTAATGTCACCTAACATAAGCTAACATTGTTTAATAACTGACTAAGCTCTGCTAACGTTGGCTAACACACCATCTAACATTGGCTAAGATAAGGTACCGGTAACACTGGCTAACATCGGCTAACATTGGCTAAACATAAGGTAACACTGGCTAACATCGGCTTATACTGGTTAACAACCAGCTTCCATAAGGTAACGGTTAACCCATCTGGCATGGATGTTTCAGACTTTATTTACAATTACTCTCAGGATGTTCCCTCCAGTTTTGAAGGACTATTCTTCAGCACCCATTTAATCTGAGCTTTCCAAAGTCAGGATGATTTTGTTTTCAAAGATTAAAAGTAAACATCGGATGTTTGAGGACAAACAAACATTTCTGAAGTTAATCAGCTGATTGAGGACTTGTTCAGCTCCTTGACTGATCAGCGTTCGATGGATTTATTTTCCTCCTCAGTTGTTGAAAACAAGATAAAAGCAAAGATCAGTTGAACTTTCCTTACAGGATCGATTTATTTATTAGAAATGGAGACGAAGATAAAAAATATAAACACTTTTACAAAGATGGTTTGTTGTAAGGAACATATTTTAATAATAAAGCTCGGGTTTTTAGTCCTTTAGTTTTCATTATTTTATTTCCTTTTAAATATAACTTTTTTATATGATCGTATTTAATAAATGAAGAACATAATTTTTTTTAATTTAATAATAAATAGTTTTAGTTTGTAGATTCTGTTTGTCCAGAAGAAGAATTTGTTTTCAAGTAGAAAACGACAACAAAAAAATCAGAATAAAGAAAACAGTTTTTAGAAACCTTATCAGAACCACAGCCTGATGTGGGTCTGGTCCGGGTCTGAGGAAATCAAAACCTCCTCGGCTTGTCCTGAAGGACAAATGGACGCTGTGGACACCTCTTTGAAGCTGCTGTCAGTCAGAGCTAAGAATGCTGGGTAATATCGAAGCTTGTTGGCAGCAGACAAGGTTTGGACCCTCGGTACCACCCTGAGGCGGTCCTGGGCTTGTCTGAAGTTGACAGAACTTCAGGTCTTTAAAGGCTGACGGACTTGGACTGCTTCTGACTCTGTTTAAGTCCAGTCCTGGTTCTTAACGGACTCTGCTGCTGCCGTTGTCCCTTAATGGACTCGTTATTTAACAGTACATTATAAACAGAGTCCGAACCATCTGCCATACCTGTTGATTGGTTCCGGGTGGATCATTACAGTTTCAGTCTGTACTGATAACGGAACAGAACTCCAGGAGAACCTTTTATAAATCAGCTGGTTTCTCATGGGTCAGTCTTCCCGACCCAAACAGAACACACTGATATGTTTTGGACATTTTCAGAGTTCACATCTGTTCAGTCTGTAGTTAAACCAGATTTTATTTAAACTTTAAAATCCTTCAACACCACCCCCTCCGCTGCGGACTTCTTTAGACCAGGTTCTGGATGATTGATTTTTATCCCAGAGAAACTGAGAACCGATTAGAGGTCAAAGGTTCATGTAAATACGGTTTGTGTAGATTAACTGGGACAAGTCCTTGTTTGGACCCACAGGAGGTTTTTATCGCTCTTATCTGAACCAGGCCGATCGATGAACCTGTCGGTTCCTGTCTTCCACTGATCAGAACCAATAAATATAATCCGAGTGTTTGTCCTCAGATATGTAATCAGGAGGGAAAGTCAACAATAGACCCTGAAGACTTCAGAAAACAGTCCTCATTAATCTGCTGCTGAGAACCTCAAAGACTCCTCAGTCCTCCACCAAATCTGTCCTCCAGGTTCTCCTGAGGGACGACAGTACAACAGAATCGTACAACAGAATTGTCTCAATCTAAGACAAAATACACCTCTGTCCATCTCTCACACCCAGCGCTTTGACTTGAACAGTTAAACTGGCTGCTCTGTTTCTATGGAAACTGAGACGAACGGGTTTACGTCTTCTGTTAGCACGGAGACGACCGGGTTTACGTCTTCTGTTAGCACGGAGACGACCGGGTTTACGTCTTCTGTTAGCACGGAGACGACCGGGTTTACGTCTTCTGTTAGCACGGAGACGACCGGGTTTACGTCTTCTGTTAGCACGGAGACGACCGGGTTTACGTCTTCTGTTACCACGGAGACGACCGGGTTTACGTCTTCTGTTACCACGGAGACGACCGGGTTTACGTCTTCTGTTAGCACGGAGACGACCGGGTTTACGTCTTCTGTTAGCACGGAGACGACCGGGTTTACGTCTTCTGTTAGCACGGAGACGACCGGGTTTACGTCTTCTGTTAGCACGGAGACGACTGGGTTTACGTCTTCTGTTAGCACGGAGACGACTGGGTTTACGTCTTCTGTTAGCACGGAGACGACCGGGTTTACGTCTTCTGTTAGCACGGAGACGACCGGGTTTACGTCTTCTGTTAGCACGGAGACGACCGGGTTTACGTCTTCTGTTAGCACGGAGACGACCGGGTTTACGTCTTCTGTTAGCACGGAGACGACCGGGTTTACGTCTTCTGTTAGCACGGAGACGACCGGGTTTACGTCTTCTGTTAGCACGGAGACGACCGGGTTTACGTCTTCTGTTAGCACGGAGACGACCGGGTTTACGTCTTCTGTTAGCACGGAGACGACCGGGTTTACGTCTTCTGTTAGCACGGAGACGACCGGGTTTACGTCTTCTGTTAGCACGGAGACGACCGGGTTTACGTCTTCTGTTAGCACGGAGACGACCGGGTTTACGTCTTCTGTTAGCACGGAGACGACCGGGTTTACGTCTTCTGTTAGCACGGAGACGACCGGGTTTACGTCTTCTGTTAGCACGGAGACGACCGGGTTTACGTCTTCTGTTAGCACGGAGACGACCGGGTTTACGTCTTCTGTTAGCACGGAGACGACCGGGTTTACGTCTTCTGTTAGCACGGAGACGACCGGGTTTACGTCTTCTGTTAGCACGGAGACGACCGGGTTTACGTCTTCTGTTAGCACGGAGACGACCGGGTTTACGTCTTCTGTTAGCACGGAGACGACCGGGTTTACGTCTTCTGTTAGCACGGAGACGACCGGGTTTACGTCTTCTGTTAGCACGGAGACGACCGGGTTTACGTCTTCTGTTAGCACGGAGACGACCGGGTTTACGTCTCCTGTTAGCACGGAGACAAAGTTGTAGTTACCTGCTGACTCTCTGGTCCATCCTCAGACTTCTTCAGATTGTGACGTTTGTCTGTTTCAGGGAGACGCAGGTTTGATTCCCAGGATCTGTGAGGGTTTGTTCAGTCGGATCTCTGAGGCCTCTCGATGGGACGAAGCTTCATTTCGAACAGAAGTCAGGTGAGTTTGACCCTGGCCCAACTTACAGTACAAACTACCGGTACGTGCACGTACGTGCATAAAACAATGGTGTTGAGTCTCGGGTGCTCAGGACTCATTTATGTCCAGCGCTGTCAGACTCGTCTCCTGACTGAACGTGTCTCTTCTGTTTCTGAGGTCGGTGACGCCTCGACCCGACCAACAGGAGGTTCTGTTTAATTTGGTTCTTGGAACGGCTGACCTCTTTGTCTTCTGTTGATGCTCTCAGCTATCTGGAGATCTACAACGAGAGCGTGAGAGACCTGCTGAGGAGGAAGTCCTCCCACAACTACAACCTGAGGGTCAGGGAGCACCCCAAAGACGGACCCTATGTGGAAGGTAGACCCAGACACCATGTGTTGCTTTCATGTGGAAACTTTGGTTTGTGATTGTTTTAAAAAGTCCAGAAGTGAGACTGTCTCACGGAGTCGGCAGCAGCAAGGGACCAGAGTCTGGACCTCCGACTAAAACAAACTGAGACGGTCTTTGACAAACTGATCTCCTCCTGTGGGTTAGGACTCGGGCTCAGCTTTATTTTTAGGTTTTGAAGTTTCCACACAGATGTTTGTTGCGCTGCAGCAGTAGAAGTTAAAGGTACTGCCTCTGTCCTCAGATCTGTCCAAACACCTGGTCCAGAACTACAGCGACGTGGAGGAGCTGATGGAGGCGGGGAACATCAACCGCACGACAGCCAGCACCAGCATGAACGATGTCAGCAGCCGCTCGCACGCCATCTTCACCATCAACTTCACTCAGGTCAGAGACCGATACATCAGCCGGAAGGACCGAGGTCCACCTCAGGTCCAGGTCCACCTCATGTACACCTCATGTACACCTCAGGTCCACCAACAGGAGAAACTCTTCGACTTTAAATCCTCCTGAATCCTGCTGATCCTCCTGAACAGCAATGCTCTGACTAGATCCAGGATCTATGGGGGGGCCGTGCCAGGCTTCAAACTGTTTCATCAGGATGAGTTGGTGAAAATATGAACGTCTGCTTTCAGGCCAAGTTTGACGCTGAGATGCCGTGTGAAACCATCAGTAAGATCCATCTGGTGGACCTGGCGGGCAGCGAGCGGGCCGACGCCACCGGAGCCTCCGGGGTCCGGCTGAAGGAGGGAGGGAACATCAACAAGTCGCTGGTCACGCTGGGAAACGTCATCTCTGCTCTGGGTCAGAATCATCTTTGTCATCATCATCATAAATTTGTAGTCCTCTTTTTCTTTTTGAAATCTATTAAGACGTTCAGGTTTTTAAAACTTTGTTAAAGATCAAACGCTTCTGTTTTACATCCTACACTAGGGGTTGAACGAGTACATAATTTTTAAACTCGACATTAACATAATAATACTCGAGTAGAGCTCGAGTAATTGATGATGTCATAGGATGTCGAGATGCAAAAAATAATAACTACCGGTAATTAAAACAGCAAAAAAAAAAAGTTGTTTATTATTTACAAAAAACAAAACAAAAAAACATTGGGAGCATATTTTAGGCTCCTACCATGGAGGCTGGGGGGGCCTCGGTGTATCCTGGAGGC
>JBBPBX010011948.1:0-11697 GCA_038048925.1 Garcialebias charrua | reverse complement strand
AAGCAGATGTTACCTGATGAACCTCTCCTGTCATGCTTTTTGTTTTTAGGATATACATTTCATGTAAGGTATTAAAAGTCAGCATTTAATGTTTTAAACACATTTTATTCTTTTAAAAATGTCTGTCCAGACAGTTTGAAAGGTTATAATCTATCAGTTCAGTTAATAAAGTTTGTTCGAAATGTCTTTATTTTTCTCTTATTGACTTGTTTACTGTCTGAATGGAAAATGGTTTCAAATTAAAGATTTAAAATGTTTAATGTGTTAAATTTTATGGAGTTTTTGTAATGTGTTAAATTTTATGGAGTTTTTGTGAAACACATTAATAAAGTTTATATATCAGCTGAAGTTCTGATTGTTTTTATTTTACTTTAAGTTCAGAGGAGCGTTGGTTCTGAGCCAACTTTTTATTCTCTTGCTCTTTCTGTTTCTCTTCCTGTCTGTTCTGATTCGGACCCCCACTCTGCAGCACTTGGTGTCCCGACCCATCGGGTCGAGCCACAGCAGCGTGCAGGAGCCCATTAAAGTTAGCGTTCCTCGTTACGTTCTGCGGGGACAGGGCAAGGATGAGCACTTTGAGTTCGAGGTGAAGGTGAGTCTCTGAGCTGAGCTTCTGTTTTACCCCAAAACACCACGTCAACCCTCTGCAGGGAGGGGAGGGCTTCATGTGAGTTCAACTCATCACCGTTCAAAGTTTGATGTTTCACAGTTTCTAGTTTCAGTCGCGGAACATCTTTAACAAACAGGAAAATAACTCCAGCTGTCTTTTTATAAAACCTCTCATGGTAACAACAAAATCTGGATTTAAAAACTCAGGATCATTTTTTGAAAGACTTGCTAATCTAAACAAACGGAGTGAAGAACAAATAAAACTGAATGGGTTAACAGTCTCCACAGCGAATCATCCTCTTCAATCTCCCTCTGACCTCGCTCCAACTACCTCCATGTCCTCTCTAACTGCATCCAAATATCTCCTCTTTGGCCTCCCTCTTTGTGTTTTTCCTGGCAGCTGCATTTCTAACATCCTTCTACCAATATACCCACTGTCCCTCCTCTGGACATGTCTAAACCATCTCAGTCTGACCTCCCTAACTTTATCTCCCAGTTGTTCAACATGTGCTGTACCTCTGATGATCTCATTCCTGATCTTATCCATCCTTGTCACTCCTAAGAAGAACCTCAACATCTTAATTTCTGCTACTTTCAGTTGTGTCTCCTGTCTTTTGTCCATGTCTCCTGTAGGGATGGGGCCGATCCGATCCAGTATCGGTATCAGATACCAGCATAATTTAAGTATTGGATATCGGATCCAACCTGCCAATATTTACGATCCAGCTTCAAAGAGCACTTGTTTTCAATCACATTCTGTGACTGCTGTCTTAACATTGTGTGAGTTAAACCCAATGAAGACACTCTTAAGCCTTACAACAGGAAACTCAATAACTTTCCAGCTCCACCTAAAGCTGGAAAACTAAAAAACTGCTAAGCATTATGGGAAAGACAACAAAATCCACTCCCTTAGTGGTTAAGGGGAGTGGATTTTGTTGTCTTTCCCATCATGCTTAGCAGTTTTTTTGTTTTTCCAGCTGAACCATGAGTGAGAAGGACATGTGTGTGGTATAGACCTGCCTCTTGTGTGCTGTTAAAGTTTGTGAGTTTCTTGTTGTAAGGCTCAAGAGTGTCTTCATTGGGTGTATCTCGCACAATGTTAAAATGAAGTATCGGTACAAAAATGTCATTATACAGATTCACATACCTGAACGGTATCGGTCGACACTCAGTTTTTAAGTATCGGATCGGAAGTGAGAAATGTGGATCGGTGCATCCCTAGTCTCCTGTCTTTTTGTCCATGTCTCTGTCTCCAGACCATAAAACATAGCTGGTCTCACCACTGTCTTGTAAACTTTTCCTTTAACTTTTGCTGACACCCTTTAGTCATAAATCTCCCCTGAAACTTTTCTCCATCCACTCCATCCTGCCTGGACGCTGCTTCACTTCTTTACAACATTCCCCATTTTACTGGACAGTGGACCCCAAGTCCTTGAAGTCCTGCACCTTTGTGAGTTCTGCTCCTTGTAGCCTCACTGTTCCACCGGCCTCTCACCCATTCACACACTTGTAAACGACTGAAGTTAATCTCAATCTGAAAACAATATTTTTGTGACAGTCCTGTTTTTGTGTCTAAGGGACTTCCCTCCAACTGTTAAATCTGGGAATTATCACGAGATTAATTTACATGCAGTCCAATTCATTCCGGTTTATTCCAACTCGGTGCTGTACCAAAGTGACAAACTGGACCTTGAAGGTCTTCAAATTCAAAAACAGTCGCCATGGCAACAAATTATTCAGGGTTAAATCCAGAGACAAGCGGGACAACCACAAATGTGCTGCTAAAATCCATCTGGATCAACTCTGCTGATATAGTCTGTTTAAAAGTGTTTGTGGAATGAATGTATATCACCCGCCACCATGCATGTCAAACATTCTAACCAAAGACCTAAGAACTCAGAGGATGTATTGGTGATGACTGTCAGCTATTTAGCACCGTTGCCTCAAAGCAAGTCTAAAGTAAAGATAAATAAATCTGCGCATACTGCTCATTAACTTTTTTAGTCGCATGATTCAAGATGGCTGCCGCAGCTAATCAATCTTAGCAAACAGAAAAATGACTCCAACTCGGTTAGTTTTACATAGGTCCTTCTCAAAAAATTAGCATATTGTGCTAATGGTCATTATCACAGAAATTTACACCTCCAGATGCAGGAAAAGAGCCACCTGCATCATGAAAGACCTCACTCACCCAGCACACTCACTCTTTGCCCCACTCCCCTCAGGACGGAGGTTGAGGAGCATCAAATGTAGAACCACTAGACTGAGGAACAGCTTCTACCCTGAGGCTGTTAGACTCATGAATAAATAAATAATAAGAATAAACACTGCAAAATATCACATCATGCTGATGCTGATCTGTTTTCTTGTTGCTGTGTTCATCTGTGACCATCTGCTCATACAGACTCATGTTCGTGCTGCTGTTTATAATGATGTTTTTCCACTACATTAGGGCTTAGTGTATTACTAGTTGATGTTTTTCTTAGTTAATCCTAGATGTTATTACTGTTTTTCTCTTGCATTTGTTGTTGGATGTAACTGGGACCCTGTGTACATAATCTCGTTTTCATCACATGTACCACATGCGGTGCAAATGACAATAAAGACTCTCTGACTCTGACTCTCTGACTCTGATAAAAATGAAACTTTCATATATTTTAGATTAATTGCATACCAACTGAAATATTTCAGGTCTTATTGTTTTAATACTGATGATTTTGGCATACAGCTCATGAAAACCCAAAATTCCTGTCTCAAAAAATTAGCATATCATGAAAAGGTTCTCTAAACGAGCTATTAACCTAATCATCTGAGTCAACGAATTAACTCTAAACACCTGCAAAAGATTCCTGAGGCTTTTAAAAACTCCCAGCCTGGTTCATTACTCAAAACCGCAATCATGGGTAAGACTGCCGACCTGACTGCTGTCCAGAAGGCCATCATTGACACCCTCAAGCAAGAGGGTAAGACACAGAAAGAAATTTCTGAACGAATAGGCTGTTCCCAGAGTGCTGGATCAAGGCACCTCTGTGGGAAGGGAAAGTGTGGCAGAAAACGCTGCACAACGAGAAGAGGTGACAGGACCCTGAGGAAGATTGTGGAGAAGGGCTGATTCCAGAGCCACCGTGCACAGGCGTGTGCAGGAAATGGGCTACAGGTGCCGCATTCCCCAGGTCAAGCCACTTTTGAACCAGAAACAGCGGCAGAAGCGCCTGACCTGGACTACAGAGAAGCAGCACTGGACTGTTGCTCAGTGGTCCAAAGTACTTTTTTCAGATGAAAGCAAAGTTTGCATGTCATTCGGAAATCAAGGTGCCAGAGTCTGGAGGAAGACTGGGGAGAAGGAAATGCCAGAAGTCCAGTGTCAAGTACCCACAGTCAGTGATGGTCTGGGGTGCCATGTCAGCTGCTGGTGTTGGTCCACTGTGTTTTATCAAGGGCAGGGTCAATGCAGCTAGCTATCAGGAGATTTTGGAGCACTTCATGCTTCCATCTGCTGAAAAGCTTTATGGAGATGAAGATTTCATTTTTCAGCACGACCTGGCACCTGCTCACAGTGCCAAAACCACTGGTAAATGGTTTACTGACCATGGTATTACTGTGCTCAATTGGCCTGCCAACTCTCCTGACCTGAACCCCATAGAGAATCTGTGGGATATTGTGAAGAGAAAGTTGAGAGACGCAAGACCCAACACTCTGGATGAGCTTAAGGCCGCTATCGAAGCATCCTGGGCCTCCATAACACCTCAGCAGTGCCACAGGCTGATTGCCTCCATGCCACGCCGCATTGAAGCAGTCATTTCTGCAAAAGGATTCCCGACCAAGTATTGAGTGCATAACTGAACATAATTATTTGAAGGTTGACTTTTTTTGTATTAAAAACACTTTTCTTTTATTGGTCGGATGAAATATGCAAATTTTTTGAGACACCTTGAATTTTGGGTTTTCATGAGCTGTATGCCAAAATCATCAGTATTAAAACAATAAAAGACCTGAAATATTTCAGTTGGTGTGCAATGAATCTAAAATGTATGAAAGTTTCATTTCTATCATTACATTATGGAAAATAATGACCTTTATCACAATATGCTAATTTTTTGAGAAGGACCTGTATATGGAGGTAAAGTTTCCAAGATTTCTTTAAATTTTCCACATGATTTAATTCAAGAACTGGGTGGTGTGATGCCCTTCAGGAACCTGAACGTTCACCTTCAACAGAAACATCTGTCACCTTGAGTGTCACATTTTAGACTTTTTATTTTCTGAAAATGATTTGTTGACAGCTGCCACTGTCTCATGATTCCAGTTTCTAAGCTTCACGTTGCGTTTTTGTCAGATGGGACTGGGTGTGGACGCTGTTGTCTCTGTCCTCCTTCAGGTCACTGTGATGGACGAGACGTGGACGGTGTTCAGACGCTACAGCCGCTTCAGAGAAATGCACAAGAGCCTGAAGTCCAAACATCCTGAGGTATGCTGTTCAGACAGCTGCTACAGAGGTTTTTATTATTTAGAGCCAGACAGAGGAAACCAAACCATTATATTCACTTAAAACTTCAATTGATGGGGGTTTGGGTCAGAAACAAGTTTTCAGGAGAGGTTTCTGTAAGATCCAGGGGCCTCATGTATCAACGGTGCGTACACACAAAAACCGTGCGTACGTCACTATCCACGCAAAACTCTGTATGTATCAAAACTGAACTGAACGTGGATATGTGCGCATTCCCACGCCAGCCCCACGGCTGGCGTATGCACGTTTCTGTGGTTTTTGCTCCTTTGGCGACACTTACAGGTGATTCTGAGAAACTGAAGCCCCACAGTCTGTGGTTGACTTTAAGAGCAGCTTGAAGACCTTTCTTTTCAACCGAGCATACTCTACCTCCTCATGATTCTACTTTTGATCTTAGCTGATACTGTTGTTGATTTTAATTGTTTTATTATTTGTTTTATTGACATTTAATTCTGTTGCACCTTGTAGCACTTTGAGATTTTCATTAATGAAAAGTGCGTTATAAATTGAATTCATTATTATTATTATTATTATTATTATTATTAACTGTTCATGATGTGAAAATGATTAATATTCCCACCAAACACACATGATAACAATTATTACATCCACATGGACGCAAATAAAGGACGCGCAAAGTTGTGCAAAAAATACATTTAACAGGAACGGATTCAGCCTTACTGGAGGATATAATAAATAGTGTAACACGCAGAGCATTTATTTATAAACAGATATAATTTTCTGATCTATGATATGGCTTATCAGCCGTTTTCAGGAATAATCCTTTTTCATTTTGGCACTGCTGCGCTCTGGAGCACAACGCAGGAACCGTGCACAACGCGTGCAGAAGCAGCGATCAAACTGTTCCCGAGCTTTCCAGAGGGAGCTGGCAGGTCGATCGGGACTGTGCCAGTCCAGTCCACACAAAGCCGGATCATATCCAATGGAATGGTCTCATCCATATGATTCCAAAGGCTGAGTGGTCGCGGTTTGGAGCGCGCGCACCCTCGCCGGTGTTACACGGCAGTGGAGGTGTTTCATAATCTGCGTTTATTGTAGATTTCTCCAAAATGACACGTGAAAGTACACCATATATAACTTGTAGGAGAGTAAAAGCTTCACAGACAAACAGACTGCGCACAAGGCTGCGGCGCGCGCAGCGTTTGGAGACTCCAACATCACGTCATGTCATGAAAACTCTCCACTGAGACGCACAGACTCGTTTCTTCATATCATCTATTAAATAAACAAAGATCTATGTTCTACCAAACATCTAAGTTCCTCTGTGTTTACAGTAATTATGGTAATAAACTCGTGCGCAAAGTTAATATTTTCACTCAGGATGGATGGATGAGCCGGTTGCGCACCAAAGCAGGGTGCGCGCACACACAAATACCGACACACAATCACTCGTTCTTTGCGTGATAAACACATTTTATTACTATTCTTACTTAGGATTTTTTCCCCACCCATATTATATTAAATTCATTATTTTCCTGAATCTAGAAATCATTTCTGATCGCGCAGGGATCAAACAAGCATGTCCTTCACACATGCAGGAAGTAATTTGCATCTGTTTAACATATGTAAATGAAGGCGTGTCAGGGGAGGTTTCTCACGTGCTCTCAGTTCCACGTTAATTGTGATGTACAAAAGGAATGTGTGTGGATTGCGGCATACGCACAGTTTGATACATCTGGATATTTTTGTGCGTACACAGTTTTCTGGATTTGACCGTATGTCACTTTTCAGTAAGAAATCCACGCAAGTCTTTGTACATGAGGCCCCTGGACTCAAGTACAAAAACACCAGCCTTGAAACAGACTCCTCCCAGACACACCTCCTTTAAACAGACTCCTCCCTGAAACACCTCCCTTTCCTCCCCTGACATGCCTCTTTTAAACAGACTCCTCCCCCAACATCCCTCTTAAAACAAACTTTTCCCGGACACACCTCTTTTAAACAGACTCCTCCCAGACATACATCCTTTAAACAGACTCCTCCCTGACACACCTCCTTTAAACAGACTCCTCCTCTGAAACACCTCTTTAAATTGACTCCTCCCAGACACACCGCTTTAAACAGACTCCTTCTCTGACACACCTCCTTTAAACAGACTCCTCCTCTGAAACACCACCCTTTAATCAAACTCCTCCTCTGACACACCTCCTTTAAACAGACTCCTCCTCTGACACACCTCTTTAAACAGACTCCTCCTCTGACACACCTCTTTAAACAGACTCCTCCTCTGAAACACCTCTTTAAACAGACTCCTTCTCTGACACACCTCCTTTAAACAGACTCCTCCTCTGAAACACCTCTTTAAACAGACTCCTCCTCTGACACACCTCCTTTAAACAGACCCCTCCTCTGAAACACCTCCTTTAAACAGACTCTTCCCTGACACACCTCCTTTAAACAGACTCCTCCTCTGACACACCTCCTTTAAACAGACTCCTCCTCTGACACACCTCCTTTAAACGACTCCTCCCTGACACACCTTCTTTAAACATACTCTCTGACACACTTCCTTTAAACAGACTCCTTCTCTGACACACCTCCTTTAAACAGACTCCTCTGACACACCAAAATTATTCAAAATTCAAAAATTGGTTACAATAAATAATTACAGTTAGGGATGTCCCGATCCGATCACGTGATCGGAAATCGGTCCCGATCACGTGATTTCAGACTCGACTTGAATCGGGCGTTACACACCGATCAGGGATCGGATATATATGTGTATATTTATTCTAAACACAAACGGGAATATTATATTAACTGTATGTTGAGTTACAGAGTCAAATTGTCTCGGAACAAAACATGCACAATATTTTTGCAGCAGTGCCTGCCGTAAAGCAGTGACTGTCGTAAAAAAGAAGCGGAACGCGGCATTAACTTGAAGTGGAGGCAGCGATGTCTGTCGTGTGGAGATATTTTAAAGTGGATGACAAAGATATTGCGTTTGCAAACTGTGAGATATGTAAAGTTCGTATTTCAAGAGGAGGTAAGGAAAAGGCTGCATTTAACACAACAAACCTGATTAGGCACATCAGAAACAAACACCCGACACAATACACAGAGTTTAACCAGACAACCCAGCCGAAGACGAGCCAGCTCACGCTGCAAGAGACTTTATATTTATATTTATCTCATAAAGAAAAACATACACTTCCTTCTGTGAAGCCACAGGAGAGTTAAGGAGTGCTGTTCAGAAAAGCATGTTACTAGCCTTATTTTATAAAACTGACACTTTAAGTTTATTTGTTTTCATGCCTGCACATGTTCTGGTCAGGTTCTGGTCATGTTCTGGTCATGTTCTTGTCATGTTCTGGTCATGTTCTGGTCAGGTTCAGGTCATGTTCTAATGGTGGTAATGGCAGTCGATCCCCGATCGGAGGTTGGAGGTTCGAATCCCACGTCTGCGTACCATGTGTCGTTGTGTCCCTGGGCAAGACACTTAACCCCAAGTTGCTCCCGGTAGGTCTGGATGGCGCCTTGCAAGGCAGGCTACCACTACCGGTGTATGAATGTCTGAATGAATGGGTGGATGGCTGGTATTGTAAAGCGCTTTGGGGCTCCTCACAGGGGGCTGGAAAGCGCTATATAAATAAGCTCCATTTACCATTTACTATGTTCTGGCCAGGTTGTGGTCATGTTCTGGTCATGTTCTGGTCAGGTTCTGGTCATGTTCTGGTCATGTTCTGGTCATGTTCTGGTCATGTTCTGGTCATGTTCTGGTCATGTTCTGGTCATGTTCTGGTCATGTTCTGGTCATGTTCTGGTCATGTTCTGGTATTTTAAGTTGAGCTGCTTATTTTAAATTAGACATTTTTATTTCATACTGTTGCACTAAACTTCAATGTGAAGAATTTTATTTTAAATCTTATTACTTGATTGTTCAATCTACCTCACAGAAGTACTCTGTTAAATGTTAAGGTAAATAAAATAAAAATTAAGGGACATCTGGATCTGTTTCTTTTTTTTCCTTCATTTTAAAAATGTATTTTAGAAGTATCGGATCGGGACTCGGTATCGGCCAATACTCAAATTGAAGGACTCGGACTCGGGGTCAGAAAAACCTGATCGGGACATCCCTAATTACAGTACAGTATAGAGAAAGATGTAGAAGAGAAGAGATGATAGTACAGTAATGAGAATGAGGGTAGGCCATACACTTCTAAATGATACAATGTTCTTGATAGGGAAACGGAATGACAGTAGATGTGTGGAATGTGGGGATACAGAAAGTGTAGAACATGTACTGATGGAGTGCATTAAATATACAAATGAAAGGGACAGATTGAAAAGAAAAGTCAAAGAGGCAGGGAGAGTTTGGAGTATGGGAGGAATTTTAGGGACTGAAGGGGATAAAGATAAAATAAAAGATGTTAGAAAAGAGTTATTCATTTATCTACATAACATTAATATTAAAAGTAGAATATAGGAATAGGAGGCCATGCTACACACTCTTGCTCAGTAGGTGGCGGTATGCACCTGAACGTTGTTTGCAATCCACCAATAAACTAAAAGAAGAAGAAGAAGAAGAACACACCTCCTTTAAACACTCCTCCCCTGACATGCCTCTTTAAACAGACTCCTCACCCAACATCCCCCTTTAAACAAACTTGTCCAGGACACACCTCCTTTAAACACACTCCTCCCTGACACACCTCCTTTAAACAGACTCTGACTCTTACACACCTCTTTAAACAGACTCCTCCCTGACACACCTCTTTAAACAGACTCCTCACCCAACATCCCCCTTTAAACAAACTTGTCCAGGACACACCTCCTTAAAACACACTCCTCCCTGACACGCCTCTTTAAACAGACTGTTTATCTCTTTAAACAGACTCCTCCCCTGACACACCTCCTTTAAACAGACTCCTCCCTGATATACCTCCCTTTAAACACTCCTCCCCCAACATGCCTTTCTTGAAACAGACTCCTCCCCTAACACACCTCCATTTAAAAAATCAGACTCCGCCCCGACCCGGCTACATTAAAAGGCATTTAAGGCTTGGTCCAGACGACCCGAGGTCCAGGGTCCAGACATCTGATGAAGTTCTGGTACTCGTGTTTCCTCTCTGATGTTTGTGTTTCGCTGCTTTCAGCTGGCGGCTCTTGAGTTCCCGCCAAAGAAACTGTTTGGAAACCGAGACGAGCGAATGGTGTCGGAGCGCCGGAGTCACCTGGAGGTAGGACCCGTTAAACACACCTGGACCACCTCCCTGGTCCTCAGGACCACTGTCCTGCAGGCTTCAGATGTTCTGCTGCAGCACAGCTGGGTTAAATGACCGGATGGATTAATATCCAGTTAAATCAGAGACTGTCATGATTTAAATTAAAGATCAGCAATAGGTATAAAACGTAATTTATAATTTTATTTTATTAATTTTATGCACAGAACCGTAAAAAATACAAAGTAATAGATGAAGCAACAAACTGATAAATTTAACTCGGAATCATGTGTGAACGTTAAAAACTTAACGAGTTGATCTGGGTGGTCATAATGTTTTGGTTTGCTCCGCAGGCGTACCTCAGGAACGTGTTCCGGGTCATGCTGTCCTCCTCCAGCTCTCCTCTCCGGGCCGATGAAGACGGCCTCTTCCATCTGACCAAACTGGACGTCTGCGAGTTCTCGTCGTTCTTCAAGAAGGGCGTTTTCGAGTCCAGCAGCCACGGTACCGGCTGACCCGGCCTCGGGTCCAAAACGGAACAAAAAGAAAGGACCAGCAGTGGGGGGTGGTCCTCAGAGACAGTTTCTCCTCAGGAGGAGGAGGTGGTCAGTAGCTGAACACCTGCTGCTGATGGTTCTGACTGCCAGGCTCATCGGGTCCAAACTGGTTTCGCCTTAAAGACGAGCTTTTAAACTACTGTAAACACAAACGTGGTGGTGACGTTTGATCTGAAACTTTCAGTTTGGACCAGAACCGCCTCAGACCTTCAGGTTCTGCTGCTGCCTGACGGGTCGATAAACTGCTGCAGAGGATGCCAAAGTTCTGAGTCCATCACAAAAACCAGAACGGAATGTCCTGAATAAATATTTCACTTCGTTATAAAACTTTAAATTTCATTCATCTTTTGTTTTTATTCAGAAAATCTGTGAATTTATTCTGAAAACAGGAAGTTGTTCCATCAGAAGCTGAAAACAAACAGGACGTGACAGGAAAGCTGTTTTAGTTTTACAGTAGTCCCTCGTTTATCACGGTGGTTTCGCACCCTGCCCTCCCCCCATAGGGATAGTAGTACAAATAGCCTAGTAGTAGTAGGTTATTTTAGTATTTATATATATATATTAAGGATTTATAAATCCTGCCCACACTTGCAATGTTCTAAACAATGTTTCTAAACTGTAAACGTTCTAAAAGACAGACTGTCATGATCTCTGCTCTCTGCCATGCTGCATTCGCACTCATCACCTGTTACTCCCAATCTCTCTCCTTCTGTGTAAATAAAAAAATTAAATTTAAATACTATAATATTTTAAATAAACAATCCATGCTGCATCGCTTGTTTATTTAAAATATAGTATTCACACCAAAGTTCATCAGCCTAACATGCATGGTTTTGGTCTG
>JBBPBX010011947.1:37917-54979 GCA_038048925.1 Garcialebias charrua | reverse complement strand
CCTGCGTGCGCAAAGTTGAGATTGTGCGAGAGACAAAAAGAGACAGACTCAACAAGTTCAAGCAACTCAACCTATTAGTTTTCTATTGAGATGATGATCTGGTGTCATCACGTGGTTTCAGGGCTGAGACTGAACGTGGAAGTGTTTTATTCTGGCACAAGTGGAGCCAGGAAACTCCATGACCACTTAGACTTATTATTATCACTTATTAGTCTGATCACAGTAAAGTACTTTGCTTATTTGTAAAGTCAAACTCAAACACACCATGACAATAATAATAATAATAATAAAAAAATAAAAGTCAAAGCTATACAGAAAAGCCTCTCATTAACAGCATCAGCTCCTCTTCAGCTGCTGGCTGAATGCAGCTTGGACAACTCTCCTCTCAGACCCATTTGTGGCGCGTCTGACTCCTGCACTCCTCTTTCTTTGTGTGGCTGAGAGAGAGGCTTCTCATTTCCATGACAACCGCAAAAGGACATGATACCTTCCCGGCGCAAATTGAATTCGAGTTTCAGCCTCATCTGGAGACGCCACACATCAGCTCTTTTACAGGAGAGCTGGAGTTTTAGGCGCACATCAACAGGTTACAGGCGCAAAAGACGTGGAGAAATGCTCCATATGGCACGCGCTTTTAGTGATTTTGAGCATTAACACCATGAATTCATCCATTCATTCATTCATTCAGAGTCTACTTACTGGTTTGCTGTGACGGTTCCGTGTTTACATTAGATGTCCCGTTTCCATCCAGAATAAGCACAAAGATGTGAAATAAAGACGAGAAAAGTGGCTTCAAATGCTCCGAGGGCGCACATTCATCAGAGATTTCAAATAGAAAAAGTTGACGATCCTCTATGACTTCCTTCTAAAGCATACAAAAAGCGTAAAAAAACAACAATGTGTTTAGATAAATAAAAGTTGAAACTCCCGTGTGAGTCCGTTCCCCGGAGCGGTGTGTGTCGGTGCTGTGCAGAGTTGTAACGCGGGTTTGTTTATACGCGCCGTCTGAACGGGAGAAAGTCAAATAGTGCATTTTATCTGCGCGCAGCCTCCACATAGGTATGCGCGACGTCAATGTGACGCCATGGGAGAGGTGACGTCACTCGGGGGTAGAGCTCCCTCTCTGGCGCGCTGTGTACTGTACGAGACACACGAGCTCCGAGAGGCTGTGCCAGAGAGGGAGGTGGAGAGACGATCACACAGAGGCGGAGAGGGAGAGGAGGCTGTTGGTTTGATGGATGCAGGGTAGAAAACAGAGGGGAACCACCAAGCGAGCTAGCAGCAGTGGTGTAACTTCCTGAAGGACTGGTGTGGACATGTCCCCACCAATGTTGAGCTGTAGGGGACAGTCCCCACCAATATTTTGTTCACGTATTTTACTTTCTGTGCTGTGTACATCTGAGTAAAACCCCATTTATGCCGCTAGTCAGAAAAAAAGAAAAAAGTTCTCTCCGCTTCCCACCATCCAAGAAACTTGACCCCCCCCAAAAAAAAAACTGCTGCTGTTCTGTCTATAGTTAATACGCATGTGCGCGCATGCATTTTGCACGAAGCCCATGACACGCAGAGGAGCTGTGTTATCACCCTACACAGCAAGAAACAACCAAAAAGTAAGTAATTAAATTGTTTTGGTGCACAGTACTTATGGTATTATTGTGCGTTTACACAATTTACAGTGTGCATGCATTTCCTGAATGTAAGTAAATCGTTTTGATGATGTTTTGCATGTAATATGTGCGTGACTTCAGGAGGAGCAAAAACTACATTTGTTTATGTGTGAACAGTGCGAGCGAAGTTAGTCCGAGCTTTGTGAATTTAATTTAACAATATAATCATTCTGCTGCCTGCTGCAGACGAGGGAGGGATGGAGGACAAGTTGAAGAAGTGGCTGCAGATTACTTCAACTAGCATATTTAGCTAATCTACTAGCATATGTAGCTCCATCTACGGTACTAGCATCTCACGGTGAATCAATGAACAAGCTGAAAACAATCTGAAAAGCTCTGAAACAGGTGGAGCACGTTCTTATTTATCTTGAAGCAGACACAGAGCCCAGCTAAAACCTTAAAAGTGCTCTATCACTGTCTGGCTGTTAGTTTCAACATCAGGTGGACCAGCAGGTTCATGCTGCCATGCTGCTTCAATACTCTGAAATAAATGCTGATAATTGTTTTATTTTTATTAATTACTGTAATTGCATTTGTAATGATAGTGTGCACCTACTATTTTTAGTTTGGAGCAAGCCTGGATATATTTTTGTACTCAGTGCAGCTCCTAAAGATTAAAGTCCTCTAAATAGCTTCATTTCATTTTCAGAGTTTCTATCGGCCAAATTGTGACATCAGATACTTAGAAGATTCTTCCCAATGGGCAAAGTGGATTCTACCAACCTGAACATAGTTCTCTGCATTAATGGTGCCTTACATGCAAGCTGCCCATGCCACAAGCGCTCATGCAACCCCATACCATCAGTGATGCAGGCTTCTGAACGGAGCGTTGATAACAACTTGGGCTATCCTTGTCCTCTCTGGTCCGGATGACATGGCGTCCCAGTGTTCCATAAAGAACTTCAAATCATGACTCATCTGACACAGAACAGTCTTCCATTTTGCCACACTCCATTTTAAATGACCCCTGGCCCAGTGCAAACGTCTGAGCTTGTGGAGCTTGCTTAGAAATGGCTTCCTCTTTGCACTGTAGAGTTTCAGCTGCAACGGTGGATTGTGTTCACTGACAATGCTTTCTGGAAGTATTCCTGAGCCCATTCTGTTATTTCCTTGACAGTGGCATTCCTGTTTGAGGTGCAGTGACGTTTAAGGGCCCGGAGATCACGAGCATCCAGTAGAGTTTTACGGCCTTGACCCTTACGCACAGCGATTGTTCCAGATTCTCTGAATCTTTTGATGATGTTATGCACGGTTGATGATGATAACTTAAAAGTCTTTGCTATTTTACGCTGGGTAACACCATTCTGGTATTGCTGCACTATCTTTCTGTGCAACAATGGTGGAATTGGTGATCCTCTTACCATCTTGGCTTCTGAGAGACACTGACACTCTGAGAAGCTCTTTTTATACCCAATCATGTTGTCAATTGACCTAATTAGTGTTAATTGGTCTTCCAGCTGTTCGTTATATGCTCAATTTCCTTTTTCCAGCCACTTATTGCTACTTGTCCCAACTTTTTTGGGATTTGTTGACACTGTGAAATTTTGAATCAACATATTTTTCCTTTAAAATGTTACATTTACTCAGATTAAACTTTTGATCTGTCATCTATGTTCTATTACGAATAAAATATTGACATTTGCCATCTCCACATCATTGCATTCAGTTTTTATTCACAATTTGTTTAGTGTCCCAACTTTTTTGGAATCCGGTTTGTAGTATTATTTTCATTCATTCATTCAACCTTTATCTTTATTATCTTGTACAGTAATGCACTTTGGACAATGTAAGTTGTTGCTGGAAGGTCCTATTTAAATAAAGTTTATTATTGTTATTCCTGTTAACAATGTCTTGCTGTATCGTGCCTTCTTCCAAAGACTTTTTGTATAAAACTTGTGTGCTGATGAAATGAAAATGAAGGTGTTAATAACAGTGTACTGTGTACAATGATCTGACAGGATAAATGCTAACTCAGGGTGTCATACAGCTGTTAAACTGCTACTCAGTGTCATACAGCTGTTACACTGTTACTCAGGGTGTCATACAGCTGCTACACTGCTAGTAAGGGTGTCATACAACTTTTAAACTGCTACTTGGAGTCATACAGCTGTTGCACTGCTAGTAAGGGTGTCATACAGCTGTTGAACTGCTAGTAAGGGTGTCATACAACTGTTATTGTTATTATGACATACACATTTGAAAAAAGTACCGGTACTTTGTCCAAAAAAGCAGATGCAGCATTTTCGATTTCCGTCCCCACCAACTTTCAACACAAAGTTACGCCCTTGGCTAGCAGCATTGCAGCAAGCTCCTCTTTAACTAATAAAACTTTAAACATACAGTATAAGAATGTTTAAACTCACTTTGACTTTTCAGCGGTTTTCCAATGAACCACTACTTGTGAGTGGTGGAAGAAGTGTTTAGGTCAAGGATATGAAACTACCGGGCCCCTATGGGAGAAAAGCAAACGTAAAAGGCCCCCCCCCACCCACAGTGGAACAACAACAGCTTGACTGACAGACAGTAACACATCCACACATTAGTCAGGTGCATTTCCAACTCTCACAGATGTGAATCAACTTTATGGGATTGTCATTTACATTTTGTGACAGACGTCTGTAATTTTGCAAGATTTTTTTAGAAGAATTTAAAGACCTTTCAGACTGTTGAGACTTTTAAATCTTTGCTCAAGACTCATCAGTATTCCTTGGCATTTCAGAGTCTGAGAACAAAATTTGAGCAGATTTTATTGTTGTTGTGTATTTACTGTTAACTTTATTATGTTTCAGTGGCATTAGATGCATTTTACTCTTTTATTTTATTTTATTTTTTAACTGTAAAGCACTTTGGTCAGTTTCTGTTGTTTTTATGTGCTATATAAATAAATTGACATTGACATTTTTTTTTTGCATTTTCATTTTGAATTCTGCCATTTCATTTTACCCCCATTTCCTTTGTGCAAATATGCAATATACAGTACAGTAGCTTTTCATACAGTTTACTTTGTGAAACCAAACATTTAAACTATCCTGCTGGGTTTGGGATTTAATATATAATTGCTTTTTTGAATTTTGATCACAGCAATATGATGAAAACACCCATACAAGAAAAGAAAAGAAAATGAACAGCCTTTTCTGTTTTTCTTAGCTTTTTTACTTTTTTTTTGTGTACGTCTTTTTGTCTCTTATTGGACACATTTTAGTTAAAGGATAATATCAGAAGTTATGAACTCCTGGGCTACATTGATCTTCGTGTATTTTCATATTTAAGACCCTTTGCTTCACTATTACCACACTATTAAAAGAAGTAGCACAGGATAGTAAAGGTTTTTGTAAAATAAAAGTATTGTGAATGTTGATAACAACTGAGTCCACTGCTGATTAAAAAAGTAAGTAAAATTGTGCCCTGTCATGTACAAAATAGTTTATTTTTATTAATGCATGGAAGAGACAAAATACTCCCTCTTAAAAACAGTTCAAGTCCATAGCATTGAAAACTCTAGCATTGAAAACTCACCAAACATAATATTCATTGTTTGTTTATCCAATTTTAGAACGCGAGTTATTTATAATCCTCTCAATGAAATCAGCAGGATTCTGTTCTTACATCTGAAAATGTTTTTGTTGTGAAAAGATTCAACAGGGATCTCGCCACTAATGGGTTAACAAAAAGGCTAATCTTTCAGAATCAGATTGCAGAACACTCCCTCCCTCTGCCAAAACACGTGCTGAATGAACATTCTTGAAATTAAGGATATTTTAGCCGGGGAAAACAAGATTATCACAGACTGTTTGTAGAAGCTGTGACGTTTAATGCGGATAATGACAAAATCTGCCTTTTGTTATGAGCCAAACTTTTGATCATTTAAATGGATTTTATGTCTATAAATAGTCTGGTGTGAAGGTTTTTAACTATGAAAAAAAAAAAAAAAGCTCCAAAACACAAATGAAGTTTGTCAAGACAGACCCTTGTCCTCAGTGAAAACTGGTTAATCTTTTCTTCATATCGTCAGAAAAACTTTATTGTAATCAGTCAGATAAATCAAATTCTAAATGAAATATGAAAGTAATTTGTAGACTACCATAAGTGAGTAGCCTACTGTATTTGTTAAAGTTAGATTTATTTTTAATTAAATATAAGAATAAATTTAAAAATAGGCTATTTTCTATGCAAAGTTGAAAAAAATAATTTTGACAGTTTTGGTCTACATTTTAAGTGTTAACAGTTTATTTTATAGAAAATACATAAGAAATGTCAACATTTTTCATGATACAAAAAAAAAAAAAATTAAAGAAAGGAAAGCAAGAAGGCGTGCTCGTCAACCTGAAAATTAAATTGTTCTTCTGGAGTCTCAGGAGTGTGATTCGAGTCCGCCAATCACGAGGCGCGTTTTCTTTAGCCAGCGTCCTAAATCTGACCAATGACGAGTTGGAGGGGCGTGGCCATCCTTGACGCACTGAGGCTCGTGATTGACGCAGGCCGTGTTGCTAATTTTAGCAGCTGCTGGCCGGCGGAGGCTGGGTGAGATTGCAGAGCCCATTCATTGTACCGGGGCGGGACATACTATTTAAGCTCTGCGTTTGTGATCCAGCCAAGCCAAATATAGTCGTAGACAGGTATTTTTAGACCGTAAAGCGTGTCCCCGTTTTCACTTGGCAAAACGACACAGCTGAAAATGAGCTAGCTAAAAACGTTAGCTGTTATTCAGCTGGACACGTTCAGTCAGCTGATGTGATGATGGCAGAGTCTGTGAGGAGTCAGTCTCACTTGCCACAGGCTCCCTCTCGCTTACACCGGGGGGAAAAGGGAGGAAAAGACCGTAGATCCGAAGATAAATATCCGCCTGTCAGGTCGTCAAACACACTGAGCAGGTTTGTGAGTGATGCTTTGCAGCTTCGCACATCCTCAGCACCGCTGCTTTGCCACACTTTCAGGAGCCAGATGTTACCGCTGCTGCAGGGCAAGTTATTCAGGAGAGGTTACTTTTCTATCAGGCGCACGTAACTCCAACATTTGGCCATATACAGTAGTGTTTGATTTAAAGTGTACTTGAGGGACTATTTAACTGACAGTTTTTTGTGTTTTGAGACCAAAAGTTTTACATAATATAAAATTCAGTCAGCTTTTGGAAAATAAGAAACAAATCTTAAAAGTTTAAGTCAAACTTCCTTTATTCTTACTCTTTCTTTTAAACTCGCTCTGAAGTCTAACAGAACAACAGCATAGACCAGGGGTCTGCAACCTGCGGCTCTGGAGCCACATGCGGTTCTTTGGTCCCTCTGCACTGGCTGGCTCCTTCAAGCTTTGACCAAAACTGAAATAAAACTGAATTTTAATGGTTGTTATAACAACTACTAAAAGGGCTAGTCTTAGCAGTTTTCTTGTAATTAATTTGAATAATGTACTGTACTAGAAACATTACAAGGAGTAAAACATACTCACTTTCACTTTATGGTTTATTTCTTCAAAGTAGGATACTTAATTTTTCTACAATTAAAAAAAAAATCACACAAGAATGCATAGTTTGTTTTAGTTTGTAGAAACTGGGCAAAAACTTTATTGTTTTTTTCTTCCTTCTTTACAAGAGTCTCGTCTTTTATTTTGTCTTAGACTGTAAAAATATCAATAAATGTTAAAAATCATTAGATATTTTTAGTTTTATAAAATCACATCTACTGTCCAGAAAAGCGCCCTCCAACAAACTTAAAGTGGTCCATGGGCCACCAGTTGAGAATCCCAGTTGTAGCAGGTATTGTGGCTCTGGACATGTTTAATTTAGTGAACAAAGGAGCAACAATGGCTCTTTTGATCATAAAGGTTATAAAATATAAATAAAGGTTGAATGAATGAATAAAGGTTGCAGACCCCTGGCATAGACCTTTTCACATCAATGCTGCACACATGACTTTTTCCAAATGTCCAGTTATCTCACCAACGGAGATTAAAAACCGATGCCACATTTGATTTGATTTGATTTTTTTTTCTTTTTTCTTTTAATGACCCCCGAATCTCAAGTTTACTATGTTCTCCAATTTGGAAAACTAGAGCTCATCTTAAAACAGCACCATATAACAACAACACATTGCTTACAATCAAATGCTGCCTTGTTAATATTTAAATACGAGTCAAATCAAAAGTCATAAAAAAAATCAAGTTATTACGGTTCTAAAATGTGTGCACTTTGGCTTATTTTTGATGACCAAAATGGTGACACTGCAGATAATAAAGCCACACATTTGCTTAAAATACTCCTCCAAAACACCCACTGACCCAGATTCCTCCACATGCTCACTTGCTGTAACTCTGCATGTATGTACAGGTTGCTGTGAAACGTGCAGGAAATTCTACATTCCTGTTCGGTTGCCAGATTTATTTGCGACACGGTCACGGGAGAGCTGTGATTAATACGTTTACAAGCACCAGTCACCCCACCCCCCTCCCTTTGTGCCACAATTAGCCGCTGGGCGTGCTGATCACACGCCACCAGGCTCATTCATGTGTGATTTATTTTTTTAAACTCACCCCTTCTCTTCTAATCTATGTCTGAGCTGGATTCTTTACGTTTATTGCAGCTAATGGCTGCTAGCTTAAAATCTGTAAGACTGACTGAGTTGTAGCTGAGCTGGCTGATGTTGATTAGCTGTTGGACATTTTCAAATGGGTTGACTCCAAAAACTAAACAGTTGTAGATAAGATGGTTCATTATGTTCACACCAGATTTTAGCATAATATTTATAAAAATGACAAGAGTTATATATATTTTAGAGATTTGTCTTTGGCAGCTTATTTAAATTGGGCTGACTCCAAAGTTCATGCAGTTTATAACCCGGAATGCCACACTTTATAGTTTTACAACTGAGAAAGCTCCCTAGATGGGAAGCAAAATGTCTTCAACTACAGAATAGAAGTCCTGTTATTTATTTTATTTTATTATTCTTTTTTTTTCTCGTTTGTCATGTCCTGGATAACGGAGAATGAGCATCAGTCTATGACTCCAAGAGTTCATCAGTTGTAGATGTCAACCCATTCAATGATTCCTTCTAAAAAAGTTCCATTCAAATCTTTTTTCTGTGATTCATGAGATGATTTGCTGACCGACACAGTAAACTCCCCCAGTTAATGATAAAGTTCGAAAAACATCTTGCACAGTCGGCTCAGAATAAATGTTTTTAATGACTCAACTACTACCACACCAAACATTAGCCAGGTATCTGTAAAATTGTCTGAGTTATGACTGTTCTTGTGTCTGCTTAGCTTAGCTGTGGTGGCCATCTTGACTTAGGTTGTCCCCCAGTTAATGATAAAGTTCGAAAAACATCTTGCACAGTCGGCTCAGAATAAATGTTTTTAATGACTCAACTACTACCACACCAAACATTAGCCAGGTATCTGTAAAATTGTCTGAGTTATGACTGTTCTTGTGTCTGCTTAGCTTAGCTGTGGTGCAGTGTTAATTTTGTCGACTAATTATTTTCGTCGACTAAATGTTTTCATTGATTTGTCGACTAAAATTAGACTAAAACAAAAAAAATTCTGATGACTAAGTAATGACTAAAACTAAATGATGTTTTAGTCACATGACTAAGACTAAAACTAAATTAAAAATAGCTGTCAAAATTAACACTGGATTCAAGTACTGCTTGTAGTTTTACTGTTAAAAGCAAGGTTAGACAAATAATGTTTGAAAAAAGTTTTATTTGTTGTTGTATGTATTGCATATTAATATTATGGTTAAAACATTGTTTTGTTTTAGTAACTACAGAGAATTGATGAAAAGTTTTTACTATGTATAACTTAGTCGACTTAATTGACTGTAGATTTAGTCGACTAAATGTTTTCATTGATTTGTCAACTAAAATTAGACTAAAACAAAAAAAATTCTGATGACTAAGTAATGACTAAAACTAAATGATGTTTTAGTCACATGACTAAGACTAAAACTAAATTAAAAATAGCTGTCAAAATTAACACTGCTGTGGTGGCCATCTTGACTTAGGTTGTCTCCAACTGTTGATCAGTTGGAGTCAAACACCCAGTGATTATTTTCTGAGTGTTTCACAAAAGTCCATTCAGTACTTCATCATATTTTGTTAACAGACAAACATTCGTAATCAGACAGACATGGGAACAAACGTTATCACCCTTTTGTCTTCGGTAGTGGGTAAATGTCCTACAGGGAAATTATTACACTCATCATCATTATTAGTCGTTTTTTAAGCTCTCTTATGTGACTTTTTCTTTTCATGTGCATCCTTATCATTAAAATCTGCAGTAAATCACAAGTTGACCTAATTCTATCAGCAGAATATTTAGGGCAGAACGTATCCCACAGGCGTTGATCACAAGTTTCTGCCTTCGTTGTATGCATCCTCCTAAATGATGTTACACACTGATCATTTCTTGTACAGAGATAGATGTTTGTACGTATATTGCAAAATTTCATTAGCAGTTGTAAGTTGACATGGACAGGAGTTTTTCGTAAACAGATTATTGATTTTACAGATGTCTTGTTAACGCTTCATCTCCGTCATTCTCTTCCTGTTTGTGTTTGTTTACACCTGGTCTCCATCACTCATTCTGGCTCGCCAGCTGCCTCGACTGTGACTCCAACGCGGTGACGTGTAATCCAGATTAACCCGCTCTCTTATTCTGCCAGACATGGAAGTGATTAGAGATTATGACCACATCCCTTTAATAGAATCTGATATGTGGAGGTAATCAAGTGCGTCCACCGGCATCGCGTGTCAGGTGACTCATTCACACTCACTTTCACACAAACAGCCTCTTATTTTCTCACTTTCAGAGGAGACTGCATTAATTGATTGCTTTAACTCAATCATAAACTGACCACACTCTAAAATTTGACTATGGTAATTCAAGTGTATCCCCCAAGATTATCTGCAGCCGAAGCTGACTTGTTTACTGTGGCGGTACTGGCTCTAATTCTTCTGATGTGAACGCATGAACCGAGTTGAACTTAGACATGTTGTTGTGGAACAAATCAAAAAGGACATATAAATCCTGTAGCATAAACCAGCCTCACAGGAAGCCTTGTGCTCTGTATATGGATTTAGATTAGTGAGAATGATCACTTCATTTTTAGTTTTTCTATTTATTGCTGCCTTATAGATCAGAAATAGAAATTTGTTAATTTTTCATCTGAAGCAGCGGGGAAGGACACCTGTGTGATTATTGAAAGCTTTTGTTAATTTTACCACAGGTCTTCAAATGGCAATAATGTTGTACTCGTTTTATTCCACTGCTTATATTCTTCCACTGCAAAGCTTTTCAAACTGAAAACACAAACTTTTAAAAGTTAGTTTTTAATTTTTACCAGAAAAAGGTTTTTTACAAATCTGATGAAATTTTTGGGTTTGTCATTTATATTGAAGCCAAATTATCCTGCTATGGCAGAATAATTTCTTCCCTTCTGCAAAACTGTTCAAAGTCTGCAGCTTATTGCCTCATAAATGGCAAAGGAAGTTGGATCATTGTTCAAAAATACTTCAAAAGTGATGCCTATCACAGTTGTTATGTACAGGTTTTACACAGGGTGGGTCATACATTGAATACACAGTGTACTCAATGTATTGTGCATGTTTTCCCATTGTATGTCTCCAAGTAAAAGTGGCTATTTTTGAGTTGTCTAGCCACAATTAACTGTTTCTCCCACATGCTCTAAATGCACGCCCAATACACTCTTCCACCGAGCCAGAAAATTCTCGTGCACATGTAGTGCTTAATGTGTCGGAATAGAATGATGAGAATGTGACTACGACAAATATGTTAACCAGCTCAACATAAGGCAACAATGGTTCAGAGTTAGTAAATTAATAGATGATAGATAGACTTAAACATTTTTTTAACGGAAAACAGCACAAGATCTGTCATTCGAAAGTAAAACAGGACTCATAAGAAGACATTGCGAGACAAGTAATCTCTGGGCACCATATAAAAAAAGAAATCAAGTCCTAATCATGATTTCAATTCAGATCCAGATTCAGGTCAATTCACTTCCTTTTGTAATACAAAACATTCACATGCGATATCTTTTGCCAATTACTAAAAATGATCTAGGGAAGACAGCAGATTGCATCAAATTTTCACTTCGTCACGTTCCCCCATTTTGAGCAGCATATTGGCGACAGTGGAAAGAAACAACTCTCTTTTAACAGAAAGAAACCTCCAGCAGACCTCTGGATTGGATGAATGGGGTTTGAGATGAAAGGAAATTGACAAACAACAAGGGTCAAGGCGTAGTTTCTATGGGAACAAAAAAAACACCCTGAAATAATATACAGTAGATTAATGGCAGCAATAATTGCATGTTCATTCATTCATTCAACCTTTATTTAGTCAGGTAAATCTCATTGAGCCTCGTGGACTCATTTACAAAAGCAACCTGCTAAAAACTAAAGAATGATGAACAGCAATGGTAGAATTTCCTAAAACAATAGACAATAGAAAAACAAAAGAGAGAAATACATAAAAACATTTTTTTAACAAAGTATCAAAAACTAGCAAAACATTATAAGGTAGAGTATAAAATCAAAGACAGGAACATATCTGCATTGGTTGTACAAACATCAAAGTCAAAGATTCTTTGTCATTCCACCACATGTGGTACACAGGGTCCCAGTTACACCCAACAAAGGTATAAAAGTTGAAAGAAAAATGGTAATAAGATCTAAGATATGAACTGAGAAAAACGTTAAACTAAAAATACACTAAGCACTAGTAGTACTAAAACAATACGCCAAACAGCCGCATGAACATGAGTTGGTGTGAGCAGATGAGTACGAATGAACACAGCAACATGAAATAAATCAGCAACGTAATGTGATTTTTTTCACAGTGATTATTCTGGTTAGAGATTCATGAGTCTAACAGCCTCAGCGTAGAAGTTGTTCCTCAGTCTAGTGGCTCTTCACTTAATGCTCCTCAACCTCCTGCCTGAGGGGAGCAGAGCAAAAAGTGCGTGCGCTGGTTGAGTGGAATCCTTCATGATACAGGTGGTCCTCTTCCTGCATCTGGAGGTGTAGATGTTTGTGATAGTGGGGAGACTGACTCCAACAGACTTCTGTGCAGCCCTCACCACTCTCTGGGATTTAGGCTTGTTTGCTCCGTCTGAAGTCCATCACCATCTCCTTTGTACGGTGGCCGAGGGGTGCAAACGCGCTGCAAAAAGAAAACAGCGCTCCAAAAGTTGAAACACGCATCAAAATGAAAACAACAGCGTTCCAAAAGTTGAAACACGCATCAAAATGAAAACAACAGCGTTCCAAAAGTTGAAACACGCATCAAAATGAAAACAACAGCGTTCCAAAAGTTGAAACACGCATCAAAATGAAAACAACAGCGTTCCAAAAGTTGAAACACGCATCAAAATGAAAACAACAGCGTTCCAAAAGTTGAAACACGCATCAAAATGAAAACAACAGCGTTCCAAAAGTTGAAACACGCATCAAAATGAAAACAACAGCGTTCCAAAAGTTGAAACACGCATCAAAATGAAAACAACAGCGTTCCAAAAGTTGAAACACGCATCAAAATGAAAACAACAGCGTTCCAAAAGTTGAAACACGCATCAAAATGAAAACAACAGCGTTCCAAAAGTTGAAACACGCATCAAAATGAAAACAACAGCGTTCCAAAAGTTGAAACACGCATCAAAATGAAAACAACAGCGTTCCAAAAGTTGAAACACGCATCAAAATGAAAACAACAGCGTTCCAAAAGTTGAAACACGCATCAAAATGAAAACAACAGCGTTCCAAAAGTTGAAACACGCATCAAAATGAAAACAACAGCGTTCCAAAAGTTGAAACACGCATCAAAATGAAAACAACAGCGTTCCAAAAGTTGAAACACGCATCAAAATGAAAACAACAGCGTTCCAAAAGTTGAAACACGCATCAAAATGAAAACAACAGCGTTCCAAAAGTTGAAACACGCATCAAAATGAAAACAACAGCGTTCCAAAAGTTGAAACACGCATCAAAATGAAAACAGCGCTCCAACAGATGAGGCGCACTGCAAAAGATAAGTCGCGCTCCCAAAGGGGACGACCTGCAAACAGAACGAGCTGCAAATAGGAAAACTACAACGGAAGTGCTCCAGACCACTATGGGGCAGTCGAACAAAGAACAAATCATAAAGCCTATAATAGTTTTTGGAATGGCAATAGTTATTTGTCTATTTTAACTTATTTATTACTGAAGAATATTTTACACATCGAAACTATCTCGTTGTATTTGTTTTAATAGTGTGCGATAGAGGGGCAATGTATTGATGCTTGGTTGGCTTAGTGGTCTAACAAATTGCCTCGAATGTGGCAATTTGGGTTTATGTTGGTGGCTAGAGTTTTAGTCTGTTTTAGGCAGCAGGCGTGGGGAGGATGTTGGGGGTTGTGCTGCATTCACGCCTCCTCAGCAACAACCTAAAACAAGCTAAAAGTCTTGCCAACAACATAAACCAAGCAACAACAAAGAATAAACATGTAGATGTATTTATCTATTCCATCCGATTTATCCAAAACAAAAGGCTTAAAAAAAAAGAAATTGATACCACAAAAATCTCCGAGACCGGGAATCGAACCCAGGTCTCCCACATTCGAGGCAATGTGTTAGACCACTAAGCCAACCAAGCATCAATACGTTGCCCCTCTATCGCACACTATTAAAACAAATACAACGTGATAGTTCCAATGTAGTGTAAAATATTCTTCAAAAATAAATAAGTTAAAATACACAAATAACTATTGCCATTCCGAAAACTATAATATGCTTTATGATTTGTTCTTTGTTCGACTGCCCCTAGTGGTCTGGAGCACTTCCGTTGTAGCTTTTCTATTTGCAGCTCGTTCGTCTGTTTGCATGTCGTCCCCTTTTGGGAGCGCGACTTATCTTTTGCAGTGCGCCTCATCTGTTGGAGCGCTGTTTTCATTTTGATGCGTGTTTCAACTTTTGGAACGCTGTTGTTTTCATTTTGATGTGTGTTTCAACTTTTGGAACGCTGTTGTTTTCATTTTGATGTGTGTTTCAACTTTTGGAACGCTGTTGTTTTCATTTTGATGCGTGTTTCAACTTTTGGAACGCTGTTTTCTTTTTGCAGCGTGCTGTTCTGTTTTTGCTGCGCGTTTGCACCCCTCGGCCACCGTACCTTTGTCTTCTTCACATTGATGTGAAGGTTGTTCTTCCTGCACCAGCTTTGCAGGTGTTCCACCTCCTAGCTGTAGCTGGACTCGTTGTTTGTGATGCATCCCACCACCACTGTGTCATTTACAAACTTTACAATATGACAGCCCACATCAAGTATGTGACGTGGAGGGACCCTGAGCCCAAGCATCAATATATGATGAGTAGGGAGTGAGAATGAGTTGGACAGCCTGGATGGGTAGGTGCACAGTCATACGTGAGCAGAGTGAACAGGAGAGGGCTCAGCAAACAGCCCTGAGGGGAGCCAGTGCTGAGGTTTATGGTGGAGAAGGAGAAGTTGTGGATCCTCACAGACTGCAGTCTGTTTGTTAAGAAGTCTAGTACCTAGTTGCAAATGGAGGGGCTTAGTCGTAGTGTGAGTACTGTAGTTTGTCCATCAAGGTCTGGGTGGTATTGAAGGCAGACGTGAAGTTCACAAAGAGTATACGGACGTAGGAGTCCTTCTGCTCCAGATGGGTGAGAGCAGTGTGGACCACAAAGGAGATGGCATCTTCTGTTGATCGATTCTCACGGTATGCGTACTGATGAGGGTCCTCATTGATGTTGATGGATGTTTTGATGTGGGTCACGACCAGTTTTTCAAAGCATTTAGCGACTATCGGGGTGAGGGCCACTGGCCGATAGTCATTCAGACCAGTCACTGTAGAGCTCTTTGGGACTGGGATGATGGTGGCAGTCTTCAGGCAGGTGGGAACTATTGTCAGGGTGAGTTAGGAGTTCAAGATGTCGGCCAGCACCTCGCAGAACTGATTGGCACAATCTTTCAGCACATTCTTGGGGATGTTGTCTGGGACAGTTGCTTTGTGAGGACTAGTCCTCCAGAAAGTACTCCTTACTTCTGCCGAGGTCACGCTGATAAACTCTTCATCTGGTAGGGAGGCAAGTCATAGAGAGTAGGGAGAGTGAATTTACCAGCAGTGTGAAGAAAAGTACAGGTAGTCAGTTTGTTCTCCAGCAGTCCAAGCTTATAGCAGCATATCTAAGGGATATATCAGAAAGCACAAGTCAACCCCAACTATAGGATTTATCAAAAAGAAAATATTCTTACGCCTAATGTCAGCCAGCCATACGGACAGAAAATGAAGATTGGTTTCACAAGAGAGGAACCTGAACATAGCCCCATTCTGTCCCGTAGGAACCACAAGTACAGGTAACCCTCGAGGTACGACACCTGCGACCTACGGCAACTCAGACTTACGATTTTATCATATTTAATAAAAATATGATTAAAAAAAAAAAAAAAAATTTTTTTTTTTTTTTTTTTGTGTTTAAAAGTTATTAATTTCATGTGTATAGCACTTTGTTGCAGCTGTGGTTGTTTTAAATGGCTTTATAAATAAAGTATAATTATTAATTTTACGTTTTGATAAGAAATTAATCGTATTTACGCAACTTCCGGTTTCCGCTCGCCACTTCCGGTCGCCATTTTACAACTGTACTGCGGTCAATGGAGCTCCGGAGGCTACTGTCAGCTGGCTCCGTGTGCCCGATCAGGGTTGCCTCATACGGATAAATGAGCTGGAAACACTCGGTCAACTCTGTGGACGTCTCAGGTCCGGAGGAGCAGCCGCGGATCGCCCCGCGATCGGCGGCCACAACGCCGCCCGACATGCTAACGACAGCAGCTAACAAAGCAGCTAACACAGGCGAAGACACCGAGCCGACATGCCGCGGAGGATCCATCTGCGGCCGGGAGCTCGCCGCAAATGTCCGCCTGGCAGTCGGGGCCACCGGCTCAAAGTAAGACATTATATTTTTTATTTATTGTGCAGTTCTGTGCGTGTTTATGGCCTTAGTATGTCTGCTTGTTCAGTCTCATGCCATTAAATATGTGTGCGGCGCTCCGTTAGCGGTATAACCGCGACCTATGTCAGAAACGCGGACCTACGATAGGCATGTGTTTTTGGTCCGCGAGGTACGACAAAATCGACCTAAGTCACACACGTAGGTCCCTATCCCTGACGTAACTCGAGGGGTTCCTGAGAGTGAAGGGCTCTGTTAGGAATTTGTGGAAAAAGAAGATCTTTAATATAAGATAAAACTTGGTTGTTAAGAGCTTTGTCTGTTAGAAGTAAGATTTTAAAATTGTGTTCTGAATTATATTGCCGTATTTATTTTGTATTACAAAGCCTCAATTATTGAGATAGCATTTTAAATCATATTGCCCAGTTTTAGATT